>BLKR01004017.1:0-122747 GCA_011170035.1 Teleogryllus occipitalis
ACCGCTGTGAATAATTACAGTTCTATTACTTGCATAATTTGTGTATTCACTATGTAACTCAAATCTTCTACTGACTATGTACCTGTACTATCATGTAGTTAGGAGTCGCTAATAAAGTCGTTGATGCGACTATAATATTAAAACAAAGTAGTGTGTATCTCATCTGATACAATGAATACTTCTGGAGAATGAAGTATTTCATACTTTGTTGACATGATTTTCTCAAAGAGAAGAACTCTCCAAGAAAGCAGTTGTTTATCTTAAAGAATTCGCCGAAACCGGCGTGAACAAAAAGAATTCTGCTGACACCCGCGGCAGCATTTCCGAGAACATCAATATCTAAGTGAAAGCCGTTCGCCGGCTGCAAATCGAGGCCCCGTCATTGAACCACCCGAAGCGCCCACGATCACAAGCGACCGGCGATTGTTTCAGGGTCGCGCGGTTCCACGAGCAGAAGTTCCCCGAATCACCGAGCGGCGGCGTCACGAGCGCCGTCGTAGAACGGAACTGCGCGATGCGGATGAATTACGAGGCACAAACTGGCGGATTACCGCCTGTAGGCACGTAACAAAGTGCCGCATATACATGATAATCAAGTAGGATAATTCATGTTTGAAAATTGGACAAATGTACTTATAGCTAAAATTAAATATGATTTTATTAATAATTTAGGCGTATTCAATTTTTTACGGGAAATCAAACAATTTTTATATAATGTGTTTTGATGTATAGGAAAACAATAAATTCATTATTTTTTATTTTTTTCTTAGGCATATGTATTATTATAAAGTTGTTCTACCATTACTTCTTGAAATTACGTCATTACAGATATTTTCATTTAATATATCACACGTCCTCTAAAGAAACAGTCTTAACGCAGCAAATGCGTTTTGAAAAAAAGGCGTTTGAGGATTTTCTTATGCTATATTAACATGTACTGTCACGTGTTCCATCTAACGACATTTCCGCATCACAATTATGGCGTTTTTTAGAATTATAAAGCCTGAAGCTAATGGTGTACTTGTATAAAAATACATTATAATATGAGCAGCTTTTGACGTTTTAGTCTTCGATGTCAAATGTGCTTTGGAGGCCAGAAATTCGACTATTGTAGACGAGGTAAGACTGCTGGTAACGCTGCACCCGAAATAAATAAAAAAAATGTTGGTAAAGACAACACTTTCACTCAAATATTTTGAGTGCATACAATACATCAGCGTTAAACCCAAAGTAAAAATAGATCCAAAGATGAGATGAGTAGAACAAATTAAAATTAGCAGAAGAACAGCCGTAAAGGGCTTTCCGAAACGGAAATTCTTTCACTCAAAGAGGAGAGAAACGATGCATTTAATGAATTACTTAAAAGAGGACGCCAGAGTCATGGGACGAAGATTGCAGAAAAATTATAAAATATAAAAGAGGTGGAACAGAGATGACTAATGAATGTGGAAGTTAATCTAAGATATTAAAATGTGACAATTCCCATCTATTTAAACTAAAACTATTGAGAAGTAGAAAATTATCTATAAAAACTTATTTTGCAAGTGCACAAAAGAATATTAAAGGAAAAACACTTTGACGCGTAAGAGTGTAAAAGAGAATGACGAAATCTGGAAAACTGGAATAAAAATTTCTATGCTCTGACTAATAAATTAAATCACGATGTAGTGGAAAATAATTAAGAATATTGGAATATACAAGAAAATTGTAGGAAGAGAAATCACTAAAACAGAAAACAAGACGCAAAACACAAACATATGACTGTCAATAGAAAATTCCACAAAAGAAATAACGAAGCTGGTTGGGTTAAAATTTAATTGCAGTTATTTCGGATGACGTTGCAGGTGCTGATTAAAAAAGCAAGACATTAGAAAGAAGTAAGCAATATTAAAGAAGAAGAAATGAAAATAACTACTTTCTATACCAAAGATGGGAGTGAATCTAGGCCGAAAAAAATAATCGAAAGAAAATAAATATAAATAGCATATCCTGGTCCACAAATTTGCGAATCCTCAATAAAATTTGAGATTTCAGGGATTCACCGGTAGAGGTGGCTCAGGCTGATATCACTGCAGTATATCTGACCGGGAGGTCCTAGGTCAGAGTCCTAACGATTGCAGGATTTTCGACACTAGCTAGATAGCTAGATCGAGTTCTGACGCTGTCTGGAGGAGAATTGTAGAGGCCGGGTGCTCTGACCGATAGTTTTCCGTGGTTTCTCCGATCAATTCCAGGCGAATGCCGGAGCAGTTCCGTTACAAACGGGCTACGGACCACGCGTGATCTTTCCTTCCCAATCTTCGTCCCATCCTGCTCTTACTTATACTCACATGCTCTATACTACTACACATGCCGGGAGACCGGTCGGGATCTTAGAGCTTGACGCAACTGGGGTGAAGCCCCGCTTTTGGAAGATACCTGGTTGAGGAAAACCCCGCTAGTCAACAGGTAAGTCGGCACCGAATCTCTCCAATGATCGGGGAAAGATCACTGCCACCCCTCGAGGAAAACACATGCACTACACATACAGTACTAATGATCTTAGTGTTGACGCACCCGGAATCATTAATCAATCAATCAAGGGAATCGAGATGTTCTAAGGATCTTCATAATCTATAATAAGTATTCGAACATTTTCTCCGTAAGTCCAGGTACCGAAAATCTAGGAGATGCCTCCAATGAATTAAGAGGAGAAGGGCCCAAGGGGAAGGGACGGTGAGTCGGTGATTGTTGCATAGACGCGGACGGGCGGTTGAATATAGTGGGGGTGGGGTCGAGGGCATAGCCAGGGCCGCCCATCAACGTCACTCCATTGACTGATTGCTAAAGGGGACACGGACTTCCCTATCCTGGCAATGTTAACTGTTTGATTCTAATTCTCATAAGTTATTAAAATTAGGCTTTTGAAATTTTTACAGGCTACAGACACAAGTACATCACTCAAAATAAGTACAGTAAACCCTCGTTGGAACGAACTCGTTTAACACGAATTTCGCCGTATCACGAACAAAACTTCGGTCCCGGTAAGGAATTATAGTAATACAGACATTTACAATTCTCGGGTAATGCACATTTTTATAACACAAACTCCGATTATTTTGGTCTCTTAGAATTCGTGTTAATGAGGGTATACTATATTTACAAATTCCAAGAAAGTCCATTTCCTCTCTTTTGAATAGTGTTATTCAGAAGCCTGTAGGTGTATACAACACAAAAATCATTATATGGATCTAAAATCACTTCTTTAAATATTTTTTGAAGTTCACAAAAAGGGAAATATTAAATTAGCTTCCCTTATTTCCTGATTTTAATGGGAAAATCTAAAAGGATCAAAATATTTTTGTTAATCTTAAAGAGACCTCCTTTAATAATAATGTTCTCAACAAATGCTATAAAAGGCGAAATTTTAATTTTTATTGTGATATAAAATACTATAGCCTTGATTTCAAAATGCGTTTCTTTTTATTACCCGGGTTCGATTGACGGCTGTGTAAATTATAACCGTGTGCTTTCCTTACAAATGTCCCAGTATCTATTGCTGCATGACGATGACAAAGCCCACCCTAAGGTTATGAAGACCAGAATATATGGTGAAAGAATGTCTTCGTGCTAACCACACGAATTCCTTATCCCATGGCCCAGATGCTGGGTCACCGCTGGTCAGCCAAGTCCAGGAGCGGGCTGTCGAGCCATAGGATAGGACATGACAAATTCAACATTGCTACTCATGTATCATTACCATCATCATCATCATCACGTATTTTTCAAAAACATTTAGCTCGCGTAGAAAAATAAACTGGTGATTACGCAAATCAATAATATACATTTAATTATTCGAATCGTTCTAGCAGTAGCTCACCGGTAACATCATTACCTGTTCAGCGAAAGGTGTGGGTTCGAGACCAGACAACGGCGAATTTTCGACTCTATATGGAATATGGCACTGCTTGAGACGGTCGCGATCATGCGACATCTTGCGGCAAGCCGGGAAAAGCCTTGCCGTATTCCATCAGGCAGATAATACCCTCAGGCGCCACGGTACGAAAACCCAAGTATAGTTATATAACTGGGTCGAATTTAATCGCTTGTCTTTAGGATAAGTCTGGCAGCCTTTTGCTCTGATCGGTAGTTTTCCATCGTTTGTGGAAAAAAAACGAAAAAAAGAAGAAGAAAAAAACAGCCGAATGCCGGAGCAGAACCCAAGCAGACGGGACAATGACCGCGCGCGATCTTTCCTTTCTAATCCTTGTCCCTTCATCTTCCTTTTTCACTCTTATACGTACATACAATTCACTTTCACATTGACGGACGTACAGTCGGAAGGTGAGAGATTGTTCAAAATTTAAAGTTTCAAAACATCGATGTTCAAAATTAAAAGATTGATGATAATAATACATCACACGAAAATCATCGATACTTTTAAAAGTGGTTTAGTGATTTAGTTTCAAAAGTGGTTTAGCATCTACATTCTCGGGGGGGGGGTACACTAATTTATGAATTACACGGAATTTAATATGACAGGGTCTGTATTAATTAATTTATGAAGCACTCTCAGGGTCATCTCAAGAGGTTAGCTTCTTCATTTCAACGAAGAAGAATGCAGGACGATGAGGGATACCCTACGCCCACAATATAGCACAAGGATTTCCCCGCAAAATAGAAAAGACCTAGAAAATACAGGACACCAGGGTCATTTTCGGGGAAGCGATTGACTGCTCGATGAAGATCATATAAAGTAAAAGCTTTAATTTTGTTCAAGCACGTGAACTGACAGTGGTGTCACCAGATAGTATTGTATATTTTAACTTTTACTATTTTGTAAACAACATTTCCGATTACGAAAAGGTTTCATCTCTAAAGAAAACTTCATTTGATTAATTGATTTGTATTTCAGGACGCGTCAACGGCTAAGTTCATTAGTCCCGCAAGTGTGGTGCATGTTTTGATTGCGAGACGTGAAGCTGTTCTTCCCTAATTGGATGGCGAGATGCGGGACAGACCTCTCGTCGGCGAGCGGGGTTTTCCCCAAACAGGTATCTCTCACCAACGGGACACTGCTCCGGCCGGGACATGTGTCGTAGTGTAGCGAATATAAGTGAAGTGTGTATAAGTAAAGACTGAGGGTAGGGTAAGGAAAGGAAGGACAGATCGCACGCGGTCCGTGTCCCGTTTGTTAGGGTACTGCTCCGGCATTCGCCTGGTGTTGATAGTAGAAACCACGGAAAACAGTCGATCAGAGCAGCCGGCCGCTAGAATTCTCATTCAGACAGCGACTGAATTCGACGTACCTGTGTAGCTAGTGTCGAAAATCCTGCGACCGTGGGGAGTGGTACTCTAGGGCCTCCCGGCCTCAGAGGCACTGCAGTGACATCCATTGATGCCCCGAGCCACCTGAACCGGTATAAGTTTAACTAGCCGAACCCGTGCGATTACATCTCACAGACGGAAGTTCCGTAGAAAAGTTAAGATGGTAGGAGATTCCTGATCGGGGAAAACCAAGCTAGTCGTCGGTAGATCGGCGCCGGATATCGCCATCCACCGAGGAAGGTCACAGCCACATCATACGATAAAAACATGCACTACACTGACGGGACTAATATCAGTCGTTGACGCGCCTGGAACCACTAACAATCAAACCGGGAGCGGTAGCTCAGTGCATCAACTGATGTCACTACAGCGCCTCTGACCGGGAGGTCGTTGGTTCGAGTCCCTACGGCGGCAGGATTTTCGACACTAGCTTTTCAGCTAGGTCGAATTCAGTCGCTGTCTGGAGGAGAATTCTAGCGGCCGGCTGCTCTGATCGGTAGTTTTCCGTGGTTTCTCCGATCAACACCAGGCGAATGCCGGAGCAGTACCCTAACAAACGGGCCACGGACCGCGCGCGATCTGTCCTTCCTCTTCCCTCTCCTATCCTCTCCCCTTACACTAACATGCTCTACACTACCACATATTCCGGGTGACCGGTCGGGGTCTTAGAGCTTGTCCCGGGTGGGGCGGTGCACCACTGGTGGGAGAGTCCTGGTTAGGGGAAACCCCCACTAGCCGACGGTAGGTCGGCGCCGGATCTCGCCATCCAGCGGGGGAAGATCCCAGCCATCTCCCGAGAAAAAACATGCACTACACTAACGGGAGTAATGACCAAAGCAGTTGACGCGCCCGGAAACATCAATCAATCAATATCAGTCGTTGACGCGCCTGGAACAACTACCATTCAATCAATCAATCCCGTGATTCGGGGAACGACGGCGCGAGGCGTAGCCGCGTGATGGAGGCGCGGAGGCGATAGCGGTCCCGACCAGCGCGGCGCCGCCCCTGACCCGCGCCAAAACCGGTTCCAGCAGCGCGAGCGCCGCGCGGATCCCTCCCTCCCTTCCCCCTCTCCGACCGTCCGAGGCGGAGCGCGCGCGGCGCGGGGCGCAGTGATGGCGGTGACGCTGGGGGCGCCGGTGCTGGTGCTGGCGCTGGCGGCGCTGGCGGGGGCGGGAGTGCGCGCGGCGCCCGCCGCCTCCGGGGACGCCCCGCCCGCGCACTTCCAGCGCAGCAACCGCCTCGCCCACCGCGACGTCCCGTGCTCCGAGGAGGACCGGCGCTGCTTCCAGCAGAGGAAGATCAGGTAGCCTCACTCATGCTCCCCGGCGCGGCACTGGTTTTCTTACTCGGCGGATTAGCGCTTTTTGCAACAGCGTTTTGACATTAGTAATACGTAGCTACCTTAGCATTAACCTTAATAAGAGAGGCCGCTCCCTATAAAGTCCTCCATTTTATTTTATTTTTAATTATTTTCTTACGCAGCGGATTAGCGCTTTGCAAGAGCGTTTTGACATTAATAATTCATAGCTAACTTAGCATCAACCTTAATAAGAGAGGTCACTCCTTATGAAGTCCTCCATTTTATTTTATTTTAAATAATTTTCTTACATTTTCAAAATCCTCAGTTTCAATTTGCGAATTATGTGGTTGGGGTGATTTGGAGCATTGGTAGAGGGTTTGGAATCAATACCATTAGGTTTAAAGAGGTTAGAAGAAGAAATGGGCCTATAAGGTGATGTGAATTCATCCTTGGGGAATCTGGATTGATTTCTCCTTTGGGCATAGGATTTTCCAAGACGGAGTTGCGGCTAAAGATGTCAACTGCGATGATCATTAGTCCCATGTGTGTAGTGTACGTTTTTGCCTCGGGAGGTAGAGGTGGTTTCCTCTTCTCTGGATGGCGAGATCTTGCGGCGACCTACCGTCAGTTTAGTGGGGTTTCCCCAGCCAGGTATCTCCCATCAGCGGGCTGCCGCCCCAGCCAGGACATGTTCGTAGTCCCCAATCGGTCTTCCGCAATCAGTGGCAGTATTGCATGTTAGTATAAGTGTGTGTGTGTGGGGGGGGAGAAGATAGGAAGAAGAAGGAAAGGTCGCGCTCGGTCCTTAGTCCGTTTGTTAGAATGCTCCGGCATTTGCCTTGTGTTGATAGGAGAAATCACGGAATACTACCGATCAGAGCAGCCGGCCGCTAGAATTCTCCTCCAGACAGCGACTGAACTGAATCTAGCTGAAAAGCTAGTGTTGAAAATCCTGCCGACGTCAGGACTCGAACCTAGGACCTCCCAGTCGGAGGCACTGCAGTGACATCAGTTGATGCACTGAGCCATCTTTCCCATTTTCACTCACTGATTGTAAATAAAGGTATCCAAAGTTTTTTATCGCAATCATTTGTTTCAGCAATTGCACAACGTTTCGTAACTAGTTTTGTTACATCGTCAGGTGCATAGCGAGGGAACTACTTTCCCATTGAATTACCACTACAGTAGAACAATCGAGGAAACATTCCTAAATTAACTCGCACTCACTCAGGTGATATCACATAACTAACAGTTACCAACAGACACTCCCTATCTGTGGAGGATCATATATCGGCTCGTAAGCCGAAGTCCATCTTATAAAATCTCATAATTGCTCTTCGTGTGCAGGTACCCGGTGGACGGGCAGTGCTACCGCGTGGGCGCGCGCGGGCCGTGCGGCGAGGGGGCGTGGCTGGTGGCGCGCAAGGCGCTGGCGCTGCGCGAGGGCCGCGTGGAGGGCGCGTGCGCGCCGCGCGCCGACCACCGCAGCGTGTGCCCGCCGCGGCGCGTGCTCATGGCCCCGGGCCACACGTGCGCCCTGCGCGCGCTCGTCTGCGGGGCGTGGCGCCTGGCCTTCGACCTGTTCGGCGAGGGCGAGTGCGCGGCGCCCGCCGACGCCGAGGACGACGCCGCGCTGCCCACCATCGTCGCCGACGGCTCCTGCAAGGCACGTCGCGCTCTCGCTCCCTCCCTCCCTCTCCCTCTCTCTCTCTCTCTCTCCTCTCCTCTCCTCTCCTCTCTCTTTCTCTCCTCTCTTTCTCTCCTTTATCTCCTTCTTTCTCTCTCTTTCTTTCCTCTCTCCTTTCATTCTCTCTCTCCTCTCTCTTCTTTTTCTCTTCTCTCTCCTTCTCTCTCTTTTTATCTCTTTCTCCCCTTCTTTATCCCTCTCTTTCTCTCCTTTTTCTCTCTTCTCTCCTCTCTTTCTCTTCTCTCTCCTCTTTCTCTCTCTTCTCTCTCACTCTCTTCTCTCTCCTCTTTCTCTTCTCTCTCTCACTGTCTCTCGCGTTCTCTTCTCTCTCTTTCGCTCTTTCTTTATTTCTCTCTTTCTTTCTCTCTCTATTTCTTTCTTTCTCTTTTCTGTCCTCTCTCTTTCTCCCTCTTTCTTTCTTTCTCTTTCCTCTCCTCTCTCTCACTCTCTTCTCTCTTTCTTTCTCTCTTGTCTCCCTTCTCTCTTTCTCCCTTCTCTCTCTTTCTCTCCTTATCTCTCTTTCTCTCCTTTCTTTCTCTCTCTCTTTCTCTCCTTTCTTTCTCTCTCTTTCTCTCCTTTCTTTCTCTCTCTTCTCTTTCTCGTCTCTCTCTCTTTCTCTCCTTCTTTCTCCCTCTCTTTCTCATCTTTTTTCTCTCCTCTCTCTTTCCCTCTCTTCTCTTTCACTCTCTTCTCTCTCTTTCTCTTTCTTTCTCTCTCTCTCTCTCTCTCTCTCTCTTCCTCCTTCTGTACTTGGGTTTTTTTCTAACCCAATATACGCCGGGGAGAGAACGGTGTAATAAAGATAAAGAATCTATTGATTACAAAAGTACAGTCAACTCCGGTTATAGTGAACCTCTGGGGACTAACAGGTTGGGTTCACTATATCCGAGCTTCACTATATCCTATGATGGAAAAATTAAATAGAATATTTCCATAACGATTGATTTTATTAATATAGAGATATAGCAAAGAACATTAAAGCACGAACTGAAAATATCAATAGCTTTATTTGTTCTTAAAAAAACAATTATTTTCAATTGTTTGCTTCGTACATTTTTCATTAGTAATTTTTCTAGATCCTTTTCCTGAGTTCGTGCTCTCTCCATACTTGATTCTCTATTGTCCTCTGTCTCTTACAATAAGTATCGTAATGCAGTCTTGACACCTTTCAATGCCTCTTGCACTGTTAGAACACGTCCCTCTCTCCAAAGGCCCTTTTACCCGCGTAATAACATACAAGATCGAATTAATTTCCAGGAATTATTTCCTACGTTCACTATAGCCGAGGTTCAGGTTCACTGTAACCTAATCTTCTTAGGCTAATTCGTAATGTAAGTGAAACGGGACCAGTGACTTAAGTTCACTATAACCGGGTGTTCACTATAACCGGAGTCGACTGTATATTAATAAAGATGATAAATAATAATTTTCTTGCATAAAATTTCGAAATATGTAATGATAAATTACAAATTCGGTCATCTTTTGAAATTTTACTTCATTTCTATAAATAAAATTTGAACTTTGTAGAAATTGGAATCCGTGACTTTGTTTCTGAAAATTTGTTATTTATCAAATAAAAATAATGAACCTGATAAAGATAATAACACAAATCTAATAAACCGTTTTCAGAACATAAATCAGCTGTTACGGTGTTATACAGTCGAGAGCTAAAACGTCATCACGGTGATGTTTAAGCTCCCGAAACCTTCAACAGCTGATTTACGTCAACTGCAAGGTTATAAAAACCCAAGTACGAGATATTGATTGATTGATTGATTGTGAGTCGGAGCGCGTCAACTACTAGGGTCGTTTGACCCGAAAGTGTACTGCATGTTGTTTTTTTCTCGGGAGGTGGCAGTGTACTTCCCCCCTGGATCGGCGCCGACCTACCGTCGACTAGCGGAGTTTTCCCCAACCAGGTATCTCCCACTATTGGGACACCGCCCTAGCCGGGACAATCTCTAAGCCGCCGACCGGTCTCACGACGTGTGGTAGTGTAGTGCATGTTAGTGTAAGTGTGTGTGTAAGGGGAGAGGATAGGTCAACGAAGAGGTAGGAAAGATCGCGCGTTGTCCGTGGCCCGTTTGTTAGGGTACTACTCGGGCATTTGTATGATGTTGATCGGAGAAACCGTGGAAAACTCCCTTCCAGGGCAGTCGGCCTCTAGAATTCTCTTCCAGACATCGGTGGAATTCGACATAGCTACAGCTAGTGTCACCGTCGCTATTTGAACCCTAAAGACCTCCCGGTCAGAGGCTCTGCGGGGACATAGTTGATGCTCTGAGCCACCTTAGCCGGTAATACATATTGTTAAGGAGATTGTCTTGTCGCAAGCGTTACGCGATTATTTACGGAGGTTCATGCGTGCGTTACAGAGGGAGAGGGAGTATTCATAATACTCCGAATTTACGTTATGTAATACATGGATGGCCCCCAAGGCACTTCCTACTCTTTTCTTGAATCGATCCCCCTTTAAAAGAATGTTTGTGTTTGGCGATCCACTTAAGTTGTTTCTACAACACCGCATATATCGAAATCATGTCACAAATAATTGCACGTCATGTCAACACGTTTGAATCTCGGACGCTGCCGCTTGTAGCGCTTTCGTCGCTTCGCCCCGGATGTCGCCGTCGCAGGACGGGCACATAAGATACTGAGGGTTGGAAATTTGTCGCTTGGAGCTGTCGCGTGTCGCTGCCGCAAGATGTAGCTCACGCAGGACACGGCCATAAGGGTTCGACACAAGGCAGATTCTCGTCACTCCACGTAGTCCCAATGACTCGCCATAGGTGCAGGATGTTAGGCGCTTGCGTACTGTTTGTCGCCGCCGCCGGTTGTAGCTCACGCAGGACACGGCCTTATGACGAACGCCTCCAAATGACACCTGCGACGAGCGGCGATCACGAGCGAGAATCGGCTGGGGCGAATAACTGCAAAGGACGATAACGACAAGCGACAAACAACCGCTGCGAGCGACAAACAATCGCGACGAGTGACAAACAACCGCTACGAACGATAAACAACCGCGACGAGAGACAATCAACTGATGTCACTGCAGTGCCTCTGTCCGGATGGTCCTAGGTTCGAGTCCCGATAGTGACAAAATTTTCGACTTAAGCTTGTCAGTTAGGTCGCATTCTGTCGCTGTCTGGAGGAGAATTCTAGCAGCCGGCTGCTCTGATCGGTAGTTTCTCGTGGTTTCTCCGATCAACACTAGGCGAATGCCGGAGCAGTACCCTTAAAAATGAGCCACGGACCGCACGCGGTCTTTCCTTCTTTTTCCTTGTCTCTTCTTTACCCCTTACTTACCCACTCTTACACTAACATGTACTATACTACCACACATAACGGGAGACCGGTCGGGGGCTTAGAGCTTGTCCCGCCTGGGGCGGTTCCCCGCTGGTGGGAGATACCAGGGAAACCCCATCAAAACCCGCGCCGGATCTCGCCATCCAGTGGGGGAAGATCACAGCCACCTTCCGTCGAAAAAAAAAAAGTACTACACTTACGGGACCAAGGACCTCTGTAGTTGGCGTGCCCGGAAACACTAAAAAAAAAGCAAGGCAGCAAGCGAGGGCAGGTAGGTCTGAGTGGCGCGGGCGCGTGCGTGTGGCAGGTGGTGCCGTCGGACCTGGCGCTGCGCCTGTACGCGCTGGCGGTGCCGTCGCACGCCAACTGCCCCGTGCGCGATCTGCGCGGCGACTGCGTCACCGTCGTGCACCTGCCGCAGCCGCAGAGCTTCTTCGACCGCTGACCTCCACGCTCTGGCGAAGCTAGGGGTCACGCCAATTATAACATCTTTATAGTTCAAACAATGTTAATGAGTTATGTAAAAATTATATTTATATACACGTACAGATTAATTTAATAGTTATTCACTCTCTTTTTCCCATCTCTCTTTCCTCCTAGCCTTTTCCCTCCCCCTTTTATCCCTACCTATCCTTTTACAGCTCTTTCCCTCATTTCTCGTTTCCCCTTCACTCTCTCCCTTCTTTCTCTTTTCCCTCCTCTCTCTCTCTCTCTCTCTCTCTCTCTCTCTCTCTCTTTACGTTTTCATCCTTTGTCCCTGTCATTTTCTCCCCCCTCTTTAATTTACCTTACTGAACTTCTGTTTAGCTTTATTACTATTATCTAAAATGGCTGAGGCAAGTCCAGGTCCTTCAAGGAAGGCACCTACAACTTCTATCTAGTGTCCCTGCTGTTGCCTACCCGGAGCGATTACCTGGCCGCACACGTAGCAAGTTTGACTTTAATTTTCCAGAGGTTGGCATTGCTGTAAATACTGTAGTGGCCGACTTTGTAACTAATAGCGTTTTCCATTCGCCGCACTAGTGCGCACTCAGGGTAGCTTTCGTGTTCTATTCGACCGCTAGGGCGCACCAGTGCAAAGAACTGCGTGTTCCATTCGCACATCGACACGGACCCAGGGCGCACTAAACTGCGCCGACGGTCGCGTCAGTGTAGTCCAGTTCACCGGGCTATTGTGAGGTTAGGTACGGAAGTTATCCATGCTGATTTAGATTCGTGGTGAAATTGTGAAGGCAATTGAGGATCTTCTGTCACGCAGGGATACTTCAAACGATGGAGTATGTTATGTTGTGCAAGAAATGTCTTAAAATAATGTTTGTGATTTACACGAAGTTTGGAAAATCAGATTGTTTTCCGAAAATTTAACCTTGAATAACTTCATACTAACAAATCCAGTGCTATTTAGAAACTAAAGTGTTGTAGGTACGTCTCAATTTCGAAACGCTAATAAAGTGAAAATAAAAATAGTGACCCTTACAAAATCATTCAAAAAAATATGCCAAGAAATGTTTCTCGCACACCCATACATATACCAGAGGAAATGTTCATGTTAATATTTTTATTGTTTTCAGTAATCAAACAATTCTACAGAAGCCTTTCGGTTCAAAATTTTGTTTACTATATCGATCACTGACAAATCTCGAAAAATGAAATTACGATTCATACGCATTTGAAGTTTTCGTATTTTTAAATAAAGAAATCACACGTTAATAATTTATGAATTAAGAAGTAAGAATTACCAAAAGACTTCATTAAAAACAACGATCATAATTCAAAATTATTATTTTTCGAGTTCCATCAATGTGACTGACCAAGAACATCTGTGTATAATTTCACTGCGTAGCTCATAAGCCCTGACTCAGTTCCGGAATCCGTTCGTAACTGCCCTTCACGCGTGTGGGGCAGCACTGTTGCGGAGCGATGACGTTTCTGCCCTGCACTAGGGTGGGTTTCAGTGCAACGAATGGAAAACTCTATTAGTAATTCTCTAGGAATCGCTTACGCGCACAGCAGAGGTTGCCACCAGACACTTTCCCGCCAAATGTTGTGACGTCATTGTGGACATCTCAAGGCCAGCTTTAGGCTCGCAACAGACTACACCGAGAGATGCGTTGCCAGAAATGTGCGACGAAAATATGGAAAGAGGCCGGCGAGGCTGCGTCCACACACTACAAATAGGTTATTCGATGTCTTCAAATGCCTTTATGCGCTACAAGCCGAGAATGGGACAGCAGTTAGCTATGAGATCACCTGCGAGTTCCATTTCTTGTTTTATTAAAAACTTGTGTAACTTTAACCCATGAAATATTTGTTTTGCTGCCATAATCGTAAACCACCTGTTTAACTAGTTCGAATTGCCGAAATAGAAAAACATTTCTACATTGCGTACAAATCATTAATTAATGTAAAAAAACTGGAACGTATCTGACTTTTAACGGAGGAGTGCAATCTGTTCCTATTTTCTTGAGCTCCGTCAATTCCCCCGTTTTACTGCATTAATTGGTTGAATTATGAATAAAATGTGTACGATCAACTAATTCAGAATAAATTCACAAGTAATAAATTCATTCATAAATAATAAATACGAATTAAGAAAATAATAAATTAATTAAATTATTTCAAAATACCTCTTTAAGTTTCTTGCTTCAAATTTTTATTTTTATATTACTCATCGTGTTTTATTTAAGTAAGAATATCTTTCACTCAAGTTTTTTCTTGTTCATTCCCGTTTAAAGAGAAAATTCAAGTAAACAATTGAAAAACTGGTTGTTTATCATGTCTTTTACTGCTAAATAGTATAATCCCATTCAGTTCGTAGTGTTTTCCTGCTGTTGCGAAGGCCTAAATGTCATATAATAAGTGAAGGGATAGAAATGTGTCTGAGAAAACTCGCTCACTGACCGACTCGAGCGAGGAACTCTTTCGCCTCCGCAGAGGCGAACGAGAAAACTCTTTCTAGTGTGTGGGGTGGTGTGTCCATAAGTGTCCCTAGTTTCGATTTTCCACATTTCACGTCTCTCATTTCTCGCAACGCATTCCTCGGTGTAGTCTGTTGCAGGCCTTACTCTGGCTGGCCTTGGGAATCTCGTTTTATTATTAAATACTGCACATGTTCCTACCACGAAATATGTATAATTTCTTAACTGCACAGCAGACTTCGTGGTTCCTACGTTATGTTTCCGTCGTCGACCGCCTTAACGAGCACCACGGAAATTGTAAATGAAAAACTGTAAATACAATTTGTAGAACTAAATAATTGTAATTTAAAATATTGTTAACAGCCTGGCGTGTTTCATTGCTAAGCTTATGAAGGCAGCACTGAATGCAAATCATAAGATTTGCTTTTGCCACAGAGATCACCTTTTTGTTTTCAAAAGTTTAAACCCAGATGTACGCATACTACTCGCGCAACTTTTCTTGAACGATGAATTGAAGAAATGCGGGCGGAGTGGGGGTATTAGTTACAAAGTCAGCCACTAGGGTATTGACAGTAATGCTAACCTCTGGAAAATCAATGTCACACCTGCTGCGTGTGCGGCCAGGTCATCGCTCTGGGTAGGCAACAGCAGGGACACTAGATAGGAGTTTTAGATGCCTCCCTTGACTGACCTGGACCTGCCTCAGCCATTTTTTTTAGATAATGGTAATAAAGCTGAAAAAAGTTCTCGACTATGAAAGCAACTAGCTTCTGTTTTGCGCCAACGAAGTTTTAATACTTGGAATGTTGTCATGAGTGCTCGCAGCGAGCTTTTGCCTTCAACTGTTCATTGCTCAAGGGAGGGGGAAGCAAGGTCATCGTTCAAAAAAAGTTGCGCGAGTCCGCACCACGGTGTAAGATATATAGGTGTGTTCACTCCCAGTCCCAAGTTGCGGCCAGGTTCGCTCTCAAGGGAGGCCGCAAGTTCTCGTGAAAGCAATATGCGCCAACGTTTTAATACTTGGAATGTTGTCATGAAGCGAGCTTTTGCCTTCAACTGTGCTGCAAGGTCATCGTTCAAAAAAAGTTGCGCGAGTAGTATGTACGCACTCTGTCCGTACTCAGCGGTTAAAACTGAGCAATAAACCAAGATATGTATTGAAATATATCTTTACTGTTCCAAGTGCCTATAAAAATGTAAGTTTTTTTTTATTTTTGCCGAGCGCCAATATTGCAATATTAGTATTACAAGTATTAAATACAGGTTAATCAGTGTTTGGGTAAATCCCGAGTTTAGATAGGATGGCACGGTTCCTTTGATTCACTGATTCGGTTCATTACAAGAAAATCTACTCCATGAATTGAATCCTTGTTTATACGTAGTAGTCGCGTGTACTCAAGTCACGGTGTAAGATATATCTTACACCGTGACTCAAGTTCATGATGTTACAGCAATAAATATAATTATTTAAAATAAAGGTAGATCGGGAGAATAGCTACCACCCTGCTCCAAAGCCCCCTGTACGTATAAATCTCCGTAGCAACGTACTCTCATTAAGTGAACTGATTATTCGTATTTTTCACGCTACAAATTTAATTTTATAACCTACACAATTCTTTAACCAACGCATTTTTTTCACCAAGTGGTCCGCGACGTGCTACCGCACGTCGCTACCCGACGGATCCAACGTGCTACGTTCGCAAGGGCCTTCCGGCCCTCGCTCTGGAGACCTGGTTCGCGCCTCCGCTCTCGCTCCGGCGCTCACGCTGTATTATACTTGTATACCTCCCTCACTTTTAAGAGAATTTATTTTAAAGGGAACACTCACTTTTAAGAAAATTCATACCTTTCATCTCAGTAAACACACAAACCTATTTGAAGAAGACTTGAAATTCGAAAATACACACAATTCCACGCCAACAAATTATCAGGTGACTTCTCTTTTAACATTGAACATAAATAATTCAGATGTTACAGTGAACCGCGCAACTATAAACATAGGAATCGCGAGAAATAATGAATCATAAATGGAACCAAAGGAACCGTGCCACCCTAAATCCGGGATCAACCAGTGTTTGATATTTGTGACCCTTTAAAGGATTAGTGTCTCCAAGTTCTTGATTGCTGAAATTTCGGTACAGATGTTTTCATTTAATTTTTCGACATGACTGGCATTTAGCAGAATTCCCACAATTACTGGCATTTAGTAAAAGTAATTTAAGACATGTTAAGCATTGAATTTTTTCAAGCAAATTTGATGATTGAGTTCACAGAGCTTTTACAGTCTGACATCTATTTATCTATTAAATTTGTTCAGTGGCAACCTTTTTTATTAAATAACATTACAAAAAACATCTTAGTAAATTTTGATTACACAAAGTAATAATCTCTGAGTGAGCCTATTGAACAAATCATATAATTTTATAGTTCAGTATTATGTCAGATGGAACATAGGCAGGCATAAATAAGTGTGCATTCTTGAGTATTAGTATGGTAATAAATTGTATTTTGATGCATGAATGTTTGCCTGATTACCAATTTGATGGCACAATTACATAATGAAAATCTTAATGTTTTGAACTTTTGTCTAAAGAATGCACAACAAGGAGTGTCTGCTTTGTCCATCCAGGAATTTGCAAATTCAGTCAGTCCATGTTTGGTGAACTGTGTATACTTTGTGAAGCTATTAACACCGGAAACATTGTTGGGGGCACTAAAGATTCTAATACACTACAACCCAGGAATGATGGAAACTGTAAGAAGCAGAATTGGCTTGCTGAATTAAAAGTATCAAATCAAAAAGTTATTAAGTGAGCAAAAACATTTTTTTTTTTTTTCGAGAACCTTCCAAATGTAAAAAGGGAACAATTTTTGTAGCATTGCAAGTTATAATAACCTAATTAAGAAGAGGATGTATTTCTAAGTTTCTATCATTATGAGCAATGAAGTGAGGAATTTTTTCTTCCTCAGTACTCTCTGTGACTATTTGACCTTTCATGAAAATCCAAACCTTGGACTTATATTTAAATTTCAAGTTAACGTTGTGAACTTTTGGAAATACTCAGAGGTGGAAATCTGCTTCTTTAAAGAAACATGCATGTTCCATCTTGGGTTTGACTGTACCAGAAAATCCATCTCCTTCACCATGAAAATAATATTTTTTTTATGTAACCGGAATGTACAATATTCTGAATTTCATATGGTTGCATTGTGAAGTGGTGCTATTTAGTAATAGTTACTGAGGTTGGATAAATCTTTACCCATCTAATTCTTGGTTACAGATATATATTTCTTTTGTTTTGGAAGAGGAACTGATCTTTGATATTACATTTGTATATGCATTTTTATTCCATATAATACTTCTAGAATGAACTACACATTCTTACTTTTTGTTTTCTTAAAAATCTTTCTGTGTAATCTTTTTTATAGATACCAGCTACGTATACCCTATGCACATTTGTTATTGTCAGTTAATAATATGTGATCTTACTTTTTGCAACTTGCAAACTGAGTAATGAATATATTTTGATTGCAAGGAGTGCTCATGATTCAGGACTAGGAATGCATGCAAATCCTATTGTATGTAATTAGTAATATATTATGTAATAATTTGCGTTCTAAATGCAGCATAAATTCTCTTTACGAGAGTTCCATCTTTGCTATACTTGCTCAATATCGTTGCATTCAATTTAGATTTTTGATTTATTTCAGGTCCTCCTAATAATGGCTGAACCAATGTTATCTGTGCGTTGGAAAGACCACTCCAGAGAACTTGCTACAGGGTACAAAAGTTTGTTGGAGAATAAATTTTTAGTGGATTGCACTCTGTCTGCAGAGGGTCGGAGCCTAAAAGCTCATAGGCTGGTATTATCTGCTTCCAGTCCATACTTTCGTGTAAGTTAAAAAGTAATAATTTTTTTTACTTTTATGTTAATCTTGTGACTGCTGTGCTCTTGTTTTAAGTAAGCAATTAGAGTTATTTCAAATATAACATCGTCTGTCAAACTGCTTTGTGCATCCTGTACCAAATTGTTTACTGATACTTTATTGGGATTTGTGCAAGAATCTTTTTCTTATACCATAGACTATAATAATATAGACACCTACATAACTAATTATGAAATAGAGTACTACTTAGTTTTTGAATAAAGATGTTGTTTCACTTATGGCTGTGGATTCACTGAAGTGTAGTATGAAAAATACCATCAAACATTTACTCTTTCTATGTAAAATTTTGGTTTTGTGTACTATATCCTCATTCTTGCTGACCTTTCGTATCTAATCTAAATTCATTTAAAGCTTGGAACAACTTGTTTTGATTTTGGGAACTAGTTTACATTTTTTCTTTGCTGTTTCAGTTTGAAGTAAGTGTTCTTTCAAAGTATTACTTAGTAATTGAGCCTGGCACAGTAAATTAACTTAGCGGTTTGAATTCAAAAGTCTCCCCTCTGCCTCTTTTCCATCTTCTAGGTCTATGGTGAAAATTGGGAGAGAAATGGAATTGAATGAATAACAACAACCCTTGATAGCTACATTTTCCAGTAGTAAGGTCTCCGCCTTCATATTGCACAAAAAAACAAATTGGTTACCCTGGATAGAGTAGAGCAGAGTGACCAGACATCCCGTTTTTAACAGGACTGCCCTTTTCTTCATCATGTGTCTTGTTGTCCTGACAAAATATATAATCTCTCTCTCTCTCTCTCTCTCTCTCTCTCTCTCTCTCTCTCTCCTCCCTTTCTCTCCTCTCTCTTTCTCTCTCTCTCTTTCTCTCTCCTCTCTCTCTCTCTCTTTCTCTCTCTCTCTCTTTCTCTCTCCTCTCTCTTTCTCTCTCCTCTCTCTCTCTGTCTCTCTCTCTGTCTCTCTCTCTCTCTGTCTCTCTCTCTGTCTCTCTCTCTGTCTCTGTCTCTCTCTCTCTCTCGTTTTGTGTTGATTTGTGAAGTTGTGATGTTTTGTGAAGATTGGACGTCTATTTCATAATACATAATTATGGAGAGGGTGTGCTTATTGATGTGAAGGAGTCTTGTCAACTAAACCAAAAATATTTTTCGGGTTTACACCGAACTTCCTCTTCCAAAAGAACCGCTGATTATACTTCGGTTTTCGTAACGTGGCTTGGTGTGAAGGGCTTGTCTTCACAATGGACTATGGGAAGACTGTTTGCGTCTTTCTCGTTCGTGCCGCCAGATGTCGCATGATCGCGACCGTAGCAAGCAGTGCTGCATATCAAGTGAAATCTAGCGACGCGACTGAGAAAGACGCGAAAAGCCGTACCATATTCCATCGTGAAATCAGGTTCCTCATGCTCCACGTTACGAAAACCCAAGTAATATATTGGTGCGGCATATTTTCCCACGCGTTCATCTTGTGTATTGTCTATGCTGATCACCTGCTTAACACAGCTGAAGTTCATCTATCTGCTTGTCGGCTAGTTCGGGAGATTTTAATCTGGTTGGGATTAATTGGATTGGTTTCAGCAAACGAACAATAAATTCTTCTTCGTTCACTAATTTGCGACTACTAAACTTCGTTTACTATTAAATGCGTTATCCTATACTTCGATTTTTTGAAGTGGCATCTCAAGGTCACGTACGAAAAAAAGGAAAGGAAAGCTTTCTCCAATAGGGAGCTTCAATGTCTCTACAGTGTTGGCAATACTTTTTCTCAAAGTCCTCAACTGGGCTGGTAGCCGTAGCCACATGCTTACCACGTGCTAGCCCCGCAAATGTGTGACAACACAGCGTCACAGCTTACAAACTGTCATGTGCCACCGTAGAAAAATCTAAGTATAGCTTGTTCTTCAACATCATAATGGCATCATTAAGTTATCAAATCATTTGGGGAGGTTCTAGATCTCTCACCCTCCATATACGCCTGCGACGCCTAGTATTCCCTAATTAAAGTCTCTATATTCATCTGTCAATTCCAATTCATTAAAATGAATTATTTTACATTAATGAAAAATTCATCAATCCATCAATAACAAATGCCTTTATGAATAGTTCTATAGAAAGAAAGGTTTTTGGATAGAAAATAATCATATACAAAGTAAAATAATGAAAATCCCTTTATTAATCATTAAATATCAGATACCCCTGTAATTACATCTTTTGTTTGCTAACTTGAAATTGGCTGAAACCTTGACAGAAATTTGAATCATGAAACGGACGTTATTTAGTGTGTTGTTTTTTTTCCCCGCCCTTAATCCAACTTATCGACGCAACGCGTCTCTTCGCCCCTGGTCACGTGGAGTAATCCTCCATTCCCTCTATTCCAGAGGACGCTGTATTTTTATGACTCGTCTCGTCAGTTGTCAAAGAGGACCACCAGGTAGCATCTCCGCGTACGCGCCTCTTACTTCACGCGCCCCTGCGTCACTACCCAGTGGCCAAAATTGGGAAGGAATTAGGAAAGGGGTAGGGTTTAGGACACTGCACAGGGGTTGGACTAGCCCTTGTGAAGCAGCCAAACTCGTTTTGTTGGAACAAATTTTACATGAGATTCGACGGGAATCGAACCCGGACCTCAGTGGTGAAAGGCAAGCGACTTCGCTATGTGCCACGAGCGAGCTGCTTTGCACGAAATTGCACGTTTTGGGTAACGTTGCCTGAAAATTGCACGTTTTGGAGTTTTACTGGACGTATTTGCAAGCTTCATAGTTTTATTGCATAAAATATAGTTGTGATATTAACTGTTTTAATTTACATGTTTGAAAGGTTTAGTTTAAGAAAAATGTTTTTATGACAACCCGGCAGTGCATTTGGGCGGTCTGTGAAACCACTGTCATTTAATATGTATCAATTCTGCGTTTTGTTACACTATGCCCTACTGCCTGGACAGTAAATGTAACTTCTCTCTACCCAAGTCTTCTTGAGCTCCCTTTTGGTATACAATAACAATAATAATAATAATAATAATAATAATAATAATAATAATAATAATAATAATAATAATGACAACAATAATAATAATAATAACACAATAACAGTAATAATAATTACACTATAACAATAATAATTATGGTTTTTACAGAGCTGCGTTTGAAGTAAACCAGCTGCTAGAGTGTCATCCAATTGGAATGCTGAACGCCACCCTACTGACGTCACTGTAGTGACGTGTATTAGGCTGCACTAGATTCGTAATATGCCAAATGAATGGATTTACTATCGGAATAGCCAACTTATGAAACTATCATTCCGATGAACTCTCGCTTTTGTTTTGTTTGTTGTCATTTACTCCTCTCGTGATTGAAGACAGGACAGTAACGTGTCTCACTTTTCGTTCGAATTAAATAAGATTTTTATTTATAAACGAATATCTTGGTGAACAATTACGCCACGTAAATCAGTTAACATTATCAAGTGCTAGCGTGAAAATGTTAAAGTGCGTCAAGAGGAAATGAAAAACACAAAATTAAATGTTATCTTTACTCTCACTTCTGTGTTAATAATGATTTTCAGATGGTAGTATTATCAATTTATTCATGGTTTCATCAGTTAATAATGATTTTAAACTGAAAGAAATAAATACCACAATTGTTTAAGATTATTCATTTATATTTATGGTAATTTTTATAAAACCTAATGGCTTTCTAAGAGTTAATATTAATGCAAAAGCATCAATTTCATTTCTCTGTTTATTTATTCATTATCTTTCAAAAGTAAGTAATTATTTAAAAAATAAGAAATTCGTAATTAATATAGTCTTCAGCAACTTGCCTGTTCTTACCAGTGACAGACTTTCTCTTTAAACCTCTTTCTTCTCCTTTAAAACAGGGTGTGATACATGTAATAAGGATACAAATGGTAGTAAATTTTACTTTTTAGTTCTTTAAAAGTTATTTATTGAAACAGGAATATACACTGTCAATACTAATGGCACAGTAAATATATAAATTTACATAATAATGTTGCACTCTTCCACTATTTGTTACTGTGACTACAATACTATAAACTACATCCTGATCATGCAGTAATTTCACAGTAAACCTTCTCATTAACTTGCTAAATAATTTAAATGAGGATGATAAAATATAAAATGATGAAGTATAATTCATATTATACTTCAGTTTTCATTACAAATGCATGCCAAATTATTCCCAATAGGCCTCGAAGCAGTACAAGATTAATATATTTCACTATCTTCTGACTGTCATTCGCGATTCGCTTTAATATTAAAGACGAAATACTAAGAATAGGCCCAGATGTAGTTGACCTGTCCATTATATTTCATTTATTAATAAATTGCATTCAGAAAAATTTATAATAATTATAATGAAATTAATTTTACACAAAAAAGTACTAAATCGAAAAAACTAACCTTTACTACTAAAACTACCTCGAACAACTCCACTGTCATTAGTGATGAAAACAATTGGAAAATTATAAATCAAAATAAAAAAAACGCGTAGTACTAAATTAATAAAGTAAACGAGAGCACTAAAAGCAGATTTGTGAAAAAACAGCCAACCGAAAATGCGAATCGCTGGCAACAATATCAAACTAGCACAGCTAAGTACACATGAATGGCTTGAATGTTGAAGGAATCTACGGAAGTAGTAATTTTTTTACTGCAAACTTAAATTTAAAGAAATGTCCCGACACAAAACGAAATGAAACTACCCTAAATCGAGTATGAAAACATGTTCTCTTCCGACAGTGACATTTTTCAAACATTGACTCGTTAGCTGGTCTTTTTAGCTGACCAGCACTTTAAGGTCCCGATTGGACGGCACCGTAACAGCTGATCAAATGTCAAACGCAGCCATGTAAAACTCCAAAAAATGTTGCCTCGCTGTATTTAGTTCCTGTAAATTTCGAGGGAAATGGACCCATGAATTATATATTTCGGGGTTGTTTAAAGCTTCAGTAACATTATGAATTGCTCTAGAAGCAGTAGACTGTGACAGCCATAAACAAATTTTTGGCTACAGGATTTTGGTAGATATACTCTTTGGAGATATACTCTTTGTAAAACTCGCTGTATATTGTCTCGTTAAATTTCTGAGGGATTGCAGTTGGGAAAAGAGAGTACATTGTTGCCACGAACTCAGTCCACGGGGCCCTTGGTTGCTCTCGCTGAACAAACGCTACGTCCGTGGACTATTTCCCAATCGGATCATGTATTTATCCGTTTTGCCAGTCTTCGCTGAACTTCCTGGCACTAAATTGCGTGCGCGAGTTTGACGTTACGTCTGGGAGCGAAATCGAAAGAGAATGAACGCTGTTTTTGACTGCTTTTAGCTGCAAACACGTACTTCAGAGTGAGGCTCGACACACAGACATGTGTACTAGTAAATACAGAACGAATAGAACGTTTCTGACTGAAACGTTTATTAGATGATAGATACAGCAACTTCACAGAAAATAATTTGGTTATCTACTAGAGGTCTGCATTCGGGCGAAATCATCCGTTCTAGTCTCGCGAGGTTCCACGCCAACGCTTGGCGGAAGGGTGGACCTTGCTCAGGAGATAGCTGTTTAGCGGACATTTCGGCTCCCGGTGATTGCAGAACAGTTGAGCCTTGCCGTGCGCTCAACTGCCACCAGACGCTCGGTAGCTCCGCCGCTCAACGCAATTAAAGTGGCCACGATCGCAAAACTTTTTCAATTAATTTGTAATAATTAATTATAATCGAAAGAAAATACAATTTCAATTAAAGGATCAATTGGTTGAAAAATAACAATTTATCGATTAATTGAAAAATAGTTAAAGTGACAAACAATATATTTTTTTGAAAGAATCAAAGGCAAACTTGAGTCTGAAAAGAAATTTAAAATCAACCTTTTACAGTCAATACGATTTACTATACTTACAATCAATGCTATTTAATATATATTTACCATCAGTACAATGGAATTTTAAAAAAATTATATAATTTTCATCAAATCTTTTTACAATATTATTGTATTATAATACAATATTATTGTATTATCGAACAATATTGAAAAGTTTATTAATTGGACTCTCTAATAATGTAAATATGGATCTGCAGTATATTTTCAAATAAGCAAAGAAAATAGTTCATAAGGCAGAAAGTTAACATTCCAGGATTGTATATAAAGGCACAAATAATATTGGTTAAAGGAAAATAATTCGTTTTGTACCAATTGTAATGTCATTTAAGTTTTTTACAAATCCGAATATAAGGCATATTTATTAAACACAATGAACATTTGTTCATAATTTCATGAGTATATAATAAAAACACATTTACCACACAAAACTGAAGTGGGTACTATTTTCCCTTGCGTGAAACGAATTGCCATAAGCAGGAAAAAGTAAAAAAAAATTAAAATAGGAAGGAAGATGCACTAATTCATTCATTAACATGATTATCAGTATTTTTAAATATATAAAAATAAAATTTACCAAAAATATTGTCATATTGTGGTGCAGTGAAAAAAGGTGAATTTTGAGTATTTTTAACTATGCAAAATAAAAATCAATGATGGAATCTTTTTGGTAATTGAAAAAATTTATTGCCAAATTAAGTACAAAATTAGAATTTATTGAAAAGAATAGTCATATTAGATGCCATGAATCATGTGAAAATATTTTATGATGAAAAGGAATACATTTTTAACATTGTTAACTATGAAAAATTAAATTTGATGATAACATTTAGAATTTTGAAGATTTTTTCCAATTTTTCACTTTTTAGGCATAAAATTTATATTGGAGATTACAAAAATTTCCTTTTCTTGTTATCACACACACAGGACAAAGATAAAGCAGAGGTTGAAGATCTGGGTCTAATTTAGCTAATTAAAGCTTTAATTACATGACAAATCATCTAAAATATTTAAATCTGGTGGAAAAACATTTTCTATTAATTCCTCATTAAACAATACACTTTATAAACGTTTTTCTTATTTTTTCCAAGTAAATTACAAAAAGTAGTATTGCCAGCCTAATGGGAGGGTGTGTTTGTAAAATCTTCCTTTTTGTAAAAGATCAACTCTTATATATTTTTTGGCAGTTATTATGCATATAACATATTATATTGTTCATTTTAGAATTATTTTAATCACAGATGTCTAAACATAGGTAGCGTTCTGGACCCTAATGAAAATAATTTTTATTATTTAAAGGTCATCTTCCTTCTTAAGAGTTATCACTATCAAAAGAGGAATATTTTATTGGTTTGTAAAATATTTTGTGTATCTAGTGTAACCTTGTACATTTTTCTAAAAGATGCTGTTTGAAGAGGAGACTGGAAAGCATCCTTTTGTCATCCTCTTAGATGCATCGTTTGAAACACTGAAGGCAGTGATTGATTTTGTCTACCGAGGGGAGACGCAGATTCCACATGGCAACTTGAAAGCATTTCTGATGCTTGCTAAGTCCCTGCAGATCAAGGGCCTAAATGCTTTCTCTCAGGATAAGGTATGTTAAGCAATGATTAAAGTTGTCGTTGTTGTTTCTCTACTGTTGATTTTCACAATCTTAAGTAATGAATATTTGCCTTTTTTCAGAGGAATAAGAATCTTTTCAGAAATACTGCAGGAAATGTTTCTCGTGGACCATCTGAGGATAATGAAGACACCTATGGAGTTCAGTGCATTAGTGCTCGCCAGAAGGACAGCCCCGAGAATTCTTCTCAGCACCACCCTAACCATCCTGACTGCTTCTTGGACTCTGTGCACACAAACTCTTCTGTTCCCTTTGAAGCATTTAATGCCTCGAGTGATGAAGTGCAGTCAGAGTCTGTGATCACACGATACACACCTGTGAGAGGTGATGGGGTGTCTGGAGACACTGAAATCACTATAAAACAAGAAACTTTGTTTACGGTTCTTGCGGAGACAATAAATAAGAGTGTATATAATAATATTAATAGGAATGAAACCCTGACTGCTAATTTTCTAAATGAAATGGATGGAGGAACTTCTTTTTTACTCGCTGAACATTCAAGTAAGTAAACTACTTATCCCAACAGTATTTTCAGTTTCACAAAAATCTGTCTTATCTGCGCAATGAATTGATTTTTCTCTGTGTAAATAATTTTTGAGGTTTTAGGGTATCAACTGGGTTGTATGAAGTTCTGAAAGTTAAAAGTATTTTTCAACACTTTTGATAGCAAGATCTTTTTGTAAGTCACATAATTTAAATTTAAAAAAAAGCATCTATTGCATTTATGAAGGTCTTTAAAGATTTTTAAAAAATCTTGAACCTTGACATTCATCCATTATAGCTTCTTACACTAGCATATTTGGTAGGCAAATATGCAGTATCACAATACTTCTTTTCATAGGAGAAATGCCACTGGTTAATTATTTAGTGGGTAGTTATTTTAAGTTTTGATTAGTGTTAGATTTTTTTTTTTTTTTTTTTTTAAGTTATCCTAGAAAGTTAAGTCTTTCCTTTTTTTAATATTACTATTAAGAGTAATGATAAATAACATAAGTAATGAAAACAATTAAATGTTAACATAAGCTCAAAAAAGTATATACATAGTCAAATATTAGATCTAATAAGCTTCAGCGTATCTATACCATTCATAACATTCAGTAAATATGTTAGAGCTGAACTATCTGGATATGTTAATGTCTGAAATGTCTAATTCATGAATTCACTAGTTAATGTTCACATTATCCAAAATTACTGAAGAGTCATTGAAGTAGGATTGAAACATACTTCCAACTTCTGCTGGATGAAGTGTACATAAGTCCAGAATAGTGGCTGGAGTAGGTGAGATATGTTACATTGACAAAGAATGGGAGATACTACATTATGAACAGGGATGAGACAGTTTGGGAAAAGTTTCTAAGACTAGTGAGACAAAACGACTCTCTATCTGAAATTGAAAGTAATTTAAAAAGATTTCTGTAGGTCATCCAGTACTGTAAATTAAAATTCATTGTTAACTTTAAACCAGAGGCCTGAAGATGGCTAAAAAATGTTTTCTGAAAGGTCAAATTTTAATGAATAATTGAAATAAATATACCAAAAATCTGAATGCCTTTAATTATAAAAAGAACTGTTTTTATTATTCGAAGTCATTAGCCAAATTGCCTAACTACGTTCCCTGAAGTCAAGAAGGTTATAAATAGGACAGCTTCAAACAAATGATCAAAATTACATGTATTTAAATACACATAATTTCTAAAATATGTAATATGAATAATTTAATAACTCCCCTAGTGTAGCGGGAATTCCGCTGCTCTGAGAACACACTGCATGATTTCTGAGAATGTAAACATCACTCATTTTGACTAATCACAAGACATATAGTAGAAGGTATTATCAGCCTGTGTATCATAAATTAATTTGCAATTTTTAATCATTAGGTTCAAAAACTCGTAGATTACAAATTTAAACAAGGAAAAAAGAATTATCACATGTGGCTCTTTGGACATAATTTTTGCCGCCTCCAAAATTTTGTCCCCGTAGGCACATGCCTCCTGTGTCTATGTGTAAATTCGCTCCTGCTTAGACCAAAGAAATTAAAAGAACTAACTAGTATGGGAAAGTCTGTGCCATTGTGTAGCACCAGTTAGTTGAGAGTGGAGATTCTTCTGGCTAACATTTAAACATCATCAGCATATGCATGTACCTGCATTAATCAGGTATATACATTGCCTCATTAAGACCAGTTTATTTATTATAATTATAATCTATCACAAGACTAAAAAGTAAAGTGGAGAGTGGATTACCTTGTCAGACAAAACCTACACCAAATAGTTTTGTTTTAATACCACCTTTGTTTGAATATCATTAATCCTTGATTTACTTCAGTTGAAAGTAGTTTTTTGCTCCCCTGTCAAATTAAGTGTGACTTATCAGCTTATTCATGGGATCAAACAATTAGTAATTGAATTTGTTTAAAGGTTGTGGTAGGCCCTCTCATGAAAATATGGAATCTTCTACGATAACTCACCCGCATCAGCAGCTTATGCAGAGCAACGAAGTGGTTTCAGGCAGAGATGTTGCTGAGAAATGTCAACCTTTGCAGCCTGTGAATTTGGTTCCAAAATGTGAACGATTAGATGATATTGATGAAGAAAACTTGGATGAATTTGATATGCTAGGAAGTGATATTAATGGAATGTATGCAGAAACAGAACATCCGTGTGGTGAGCAATATCTCGACAAATTCTCAAGTAAGTAGAATAAATCTTTTGCGTTTTAATTGCTGCTTATTGGAATGTCTGACACCTGGAAAACCTACTTATGTTAGAAAAAATTATTAACCATAGAAAACCCTTGGAATTTTACATTAGCACCTGAGAAAGTTGATATAAAATTTAATTATTTTAAGAAGCAATCACCCAAAGAAAAAATATGCAAACACATGATGAGTAACGCTGAATAACAATATAATTTGTGCCTATATTACAGGCAAATGCCACTTTACAATAAATCACACACTGAAGAGAGAAAAAAAAGAAAAAAAAACTGGTACACCTGCCTGATATCGTGTATGGCCCCCGCGAACACGCAGAATTACCGTATCGCAACGTGGTATGAACTCGACTAATGTCTGACATAGTGTTGAAGGTAATTGACCCATGAATCCTACAGGACTGTCCGTAAACTCGCAAGAGTAAGAGGGGATGGAGATCTGTTCTGAACAGCACGTTGCAAGGCATCGCAGATGTGCTCAATAATGTTCATGTCTGGGGATTTTGGTGGCCAGTGGAAGTGTTTAAATTCAGAAGAGTGTTCCTGGGGCCACTCTAGGAATTCTGAACGTGTGGGCTGTCGCATTGTCCGACTGGAATTGCCCACGTCCGTCGGAATGAACAATGGACATGAGTGGGTGCAGGTGATCTGACAAGACGCGTACGTACGTCACCTGCCAGAGTCGTATCTAGACGTATCAGGGGTCCCATAATGCTTCAACTGCACACGCCCCATACCATCACAGAGCCTCCACCAGCTTGAACCCTATTGACATGCAGGGTCCATGGATTCATGACGTCGCCATACTCATCCATCCGCTCGAAACAATGGAAAACGAGACTCGTCAGACCAGGCAACGTGTTTCCAATCATCAGTGTCCAATGTCGCTGACGGGCCTAGGCGAGGCGTAATGATTTGTGTCAAGGGGGCCCAGACGAGGCGTAAAGATGTGTCAAGTGGGCTCAGGCGAGACGTAAAGATTTGTGTCAAGGGGGCCCATGCGAGGCGTAAAGATTTGTGTCAAGGGTTCACAAGTGGGCCTTCGGCTCCGAAACCTCATCAATAGACTCGTTGAATGGTTCGCACGCTGACAATTGTTGATGGCCAGCATTGAAATCTGCAGAACTTGCGGAAGGGTTGCACTTCTGTCACGTGTAATGATTCTTCTCAGTCGTCGTCGGTCACGTTCTTGCACGATCTTTTTGCGGTCGCTGCTATACCGGAGATATGATGTTTTACCGGATTCCCGATATTCATGGTACACTCGTGAAATGGTCGTACGGGAAAATCCAAATTCCATCGCGACCTCGGAGATGCTATGTCCCATCTTTCTTGTGCCGACAATAACACCACGTTCAAACTCACTTCAATCGTGATAACGTGCCAGTGTAGCAGCAGTAACCGACCGAACAACTGTGCCAGACTCTGGTTGTCTTATGTAGTCGTTGCCGGCCGGAGCGCCGTATTCTGATTGGTTCTATATCTCTTTATTTCAATACGCATGTCTGTACCAGTTTTTTTTTTGGGGGGGGCTCTTCAGTGTATTAAGTTTAGGCAAATAATTCAATATACTATTTTCACGTTTGATTATACATTTCAAGAGTACTTATCAATATTGAAGACACTTGGCCAGCTAAGAATTGTATTAAGTCCACAAACAGATGTTCTTACAATATGTAATTACATTGTTTATCATTGAAATATGACTTGCAAATAGAAAAAATATAAGAAAATCATAATTTTATTCATGTACGTTTAGAATTGATTTGCACCAACTCCATATTTACACAAAAAAGTAGTTATTTTCAAGTGGAAACCATTCAGCTACAGTAAATCAAAAACGGATTAAACAGAAACGTAAGTTAGTGCATAATGTATGAAAGATATAAACTTTCCAGGATGCAGAATTTCCCTTATGCAAAGACACACTGCATTGCGGTCTCGCGAGTTTTAACAACGCATTGACTTGTGTATGTGAAGACGGAAGAGAAACTCTTGGCACCAGACGAAATATTTCTTCCGCAGTCACTTAACGATTTGCTTGTTGGCCAAAAAAAGCCATGTAGCGAATGCTGCAGTTTTCCAAACCTCCGAGGCGTCTGCACAGCTTCGCGTCGTGTCCCCTCCAGCCCTGCTTGGTCAGCGTTGCACCCTGTGAACGGAATCATGAAGTACTATTTCAGTTAGTTTACATCACAGTGTAAGATACACTGTTGTTTACATTCGTTTAGATTTCGGCTTCTTTTGGTTATTTGCGCGCCCAATAGTGGACTTTCTCGGAGTCTGTTAACTCAAAATTACACGAACTTAGATCGGATTTATCCCCAAGAGGGCTTATAATCGCGCGTACATTAGAGGTTAGACGCCAAAATTGGAAAATGTTAATGCGTAAACGACGTAATACATAGCATAATGAACTTAACCCTTTAAACACTAATGTCGGATATATCCTGCGTGGTGCGTATCGCACCAGCCGAATTGAATTCCTTCTAGGTGAGGCTGGGGAGCTATCCTTAAAAAGAAGGCGGGATATTCTGTTAGCGTCTTATGGTGCTAGTGTCAGGACTCTTTAACCATCCTTGTCGCCGACTAATTATCCACCCTAAATATGAGTCCTCATATATTCTTCGAACATCGCTATTCGATTCGTATTCGATCGCATTCAATCGCCATCGCCTCCAGGTATTCGATTGCGAAATCTTTTGCGGAAACTTAATGTGTATCTTCCCACTCCTGTGAAACCCCCAAGTGACCCGATTCCCCCTTGGAAACTCCTCCGCCCCGATATTGACCTCCGACTCCAATCTCCCCAAACAAACTACTAGTCCTCTTGTTTACCAGACGCAGTTTCAGGAAACGACAGAAGCCTATCCGGATCATCTATTCTTGTACACTGATGGTTCATCGTACAATGACGCAGTGGCATGTAGTTGAAGCGCCCTCTAAACCTCAATCAACCGTTCTCTTTCCCCCTCCATCTTCCTCCCTCTTTGTCTCTCTCCTTGTGTGTTTCTGGCTCACTGGCTCCCTCTCTATGTCTCTCTATTTCTGTCTTCCTGTGTCTTTCTCGCGCGCCCTTTCGTTCTCCCTCGGTTTCGCCCTGCGATTGTTTCCAAAGATGACCGGGAGAACGCGCCACATCCCGGACGCGTAGCAAGCAGGTGCAAGGCAACGCTGCATATTATTGTAATTTCGGAGAATGCCATTCTTTTTCAGATAAGGCGCGACGGAATCACATTGTTTGAAAATCAAAGAAGCCGAGCAGTTTCGTGGCGACTCTCCTCGCTAGTGTAAAAATGCCAAGTGATACAAGGCTATTTTCGAAAGAAAAACTTATTGTCGTTCGCTGGTAACAAATAGGTGTTTTATCTTGTTGCCCTAGAAGTAAATTACTTGCTTTCACACGTGTGATCAATCAGTCTCCACATTTTGCGATTTCATGTTCCATTGCCCATGGACCACGCTAGTGCCTGAACCGTTCAAACGATTTTCTCCAAAATTGATATTTTGTAATCGATCTGAACGACATCGTGGCCCTGAATAATTGACATTTTCAAAATTGCCTAAAAAGCTTAAAATTTGTTGTTTGAACTTTGTCTTTGAGTAGTTTAAAAGACGTTTAAAGATGGCGCAGGTATTTTTTCTTTGAAATCTCTGAATTTTCAAAAATTTGTAAAAATTTAAAAAAATCGTCTTCTTACAACTGCAGTACTGAAGATTGATTTTTACTATCTCGCATTTTGTAAGAAGAGAAAATATTAGAAAGGAGTGCTGGAATATGGGAAATTTTCGACAGAAAATCTGTTTCCGGGTCCTGGTAACTCAAAAAATGGACAAATCTTGTTTCTATGTACAGTAAACTAGAAAAAACACCCGGGAATGCCAGGGATTTGGACGAATCCAAACCTTGTTAAAGAGAAAAAAAGATCAATTTTATAAAAAACAAAGATGTTGAAAATTATTTTTTTTGTGTAATTTCAAATTTTAATAAAATACTATAATTTTCTCTCAGTTTATTCTACACTACAGAGCTTCTATATTAAACATTTTTATCTTTACCAGTTCTGCTGCACCGCGGTACTTTTCAAAATTGCAGAATTTTATCATTTCAAAACAGCAAAAGATAAGAGATTTATGCCTTACACAAAATCTGTTGTGCCGGCCCGGTGGCCGAGATCGCTAAGGCAGTAGTGTCGTAGTGATCTCGGACCGAAGGGTCGCGGGTTCGAGTCCCGCCTCGGGCATGGTTGTATTTGTGTTCGTCCTTTCACCCCTTATCATCAATCACCATATCGTTTCATCCACATAGTTACCATGCCGTTAACAGCAATAGTGGTCGCTAATGACCTAAGATGTTGATGCGACCTTAAATAACAAAAAAAAAACTGTTGTAAAACATCACCTCATGAAAAAACACTAACAATGTTTTTGAGAAAAGGAGTAGTTTCTGCGTAATTTGTGCTTGAAATTAACGCAATTTATGAAGAAAACATTTTCTCAAAAATCATTCCAAATTATTTCTTCAAATGTTTTCAACGGATGGATCGAGGACCGTTGAAAAAAGGCGCACATTTCATTTTCATTGACCTTTCTGAATTTTCGAAAATTGCAAATTAGAAATATGCCAGAGAGTATGTGCCCTTGGAACACCTTGGTTCCTTGATGAAACTTTATATCTAAGAAATCTTGAAATGTAACGTACAATTTTTTTTCCAAAAATTGAATTGTTGCGTGAAATGGGAACGTTTGACCAATTATTTTTTCTAAAAGATACGAAATTCTTCATTTAAATTAATGCCCGGTGTAGAACAATAAGCGGTTTAGAAAATGGCGCAGATTTCATTTTCTTACTCACAGAATTATCGAAATTTCATAAATTAGAAATAATACGAAATGAATTATGAGAATATGACTTGAGTTCGAATCTCTGGGAAATTAAAAACATGCTGGCTGGAAACACTTGTGCATGTTTATATTACTAGTAATGTAAGAAAGTAAATTCTGCTGTAGCTCTACAAGTTTAAATTGATGTGAACTATATTAATCCTCTTTTTTAATGCAATTAAATCGAATTGACTATTATACGAATGTACTGGTGTTTCTCACGGAACTCTTGGCGGCCGAGCTCTCAAAAAGCTTAAAAATTGGCGAGCAAATCGCTAATATGGATATCTATTATGATGTTCTACGACGGTCGTAACCTTGCATATAACCCACCGTAGGAGAGATGCTATATAGATGTAGCTAAGGTGTTTTTTAGTCCACAAATCGTCGTAAGGAGCTGATCATCACGTTGGCCAGAAACATTCCAAATATACTTGTCTGTCTATCGCGAATTGCATTCTAAAAGTGCAAATAAAACTGTTATTACTTTTGGAACGTCTGCATCACCAAAGTTACTATATAATACCACTAACAATTGCAAGAGGATATTGCATTCTGTTGCGACGTAATAAATGTAAACGATCCGCCAAATGACCAGAAGCAAAGTTACTCATTTCCCATTGTGTTAATTTCGCACCGTCCCTCCTTGATGCGTTCCCCTTTGTGCCTCAGAACATGCAGACGTCACGCGCTGTACGTATTAAGTCGCCGAGTCACGTGGCTTTCAGAGGGTGTGCATCATATTCCCTCGTCATACGACTGATTCCTCCTCCGATCGCCACCACGGCCAATGCCATTTCTTAGAAATGGTGAGATGACATGTGTCAATAGTTCTCGGAGGAGATACTAACGAAAAACAGGTCCCTCAGCAATACGTAGTTCCCCGTAGTTCACACAATTAAAATCGCTACCTATTCCTAAACTAAGATTTCCGTTCAAAAGAGTTCTGTCACGGCTTCGTCCCTGTTGTGAGGGCGTCGGCGAGAGGCCTTTGTCAGTTTCGGTTCCGTGGGCCTTGAGCGCCGAGAGGCGTTGCTAAGAGTCCTTGCATGCTGTGCAGGCGCAGAGGGCCTCCCACTGGAGGAGGAGCTGGCAACGCAGCGGCGGAGTCTCGCAGGGCAGCAGAGCGAGTCCTCCCCGCCGCACACGGAGCTGCAGTCGCACGAGGGCCGCCACGCTCACCCGGGCGAACAGACTCTCCCCAGCGACGAGGGCGGAACGGCTTCGGCCCACTCACCCAACGCCAGCACTCACAAGCCCAGGCGCGCGAGGAAAGGGCGTTTTCGATGCGAAGTGTGCCAAAAGACCTTCCCGTCACAATCTGCATTCGCTAGACACGAGCTCGTACACACGAGAGAGCGACCGTTTCGCTGCGAATTGTGCAATAACGCTTTCACTCAGAAAGGAAACCTCGTCACTCACATGCGCACGCACAGGGGAGAGCGACCGCATCGCTGTGACATTTGCGGCAGAACATTCACTGTCAAAGGATATCTTAAGTCTCACATGCGCATACACTCGGGAGAGCGTCCGTTTAGATGCGACGTGTGCGGGAAGACATTCGCTCGGTCACACAATCTCGTCTTACACTATCGCATTCACACGGGAGAGCGCCCCTACCACTGCGACGTGTGTGGAAAGGATTTTCGTCATAAACATGTATTCTCTTCTCACAAGCTTAAGCACACGACGGAGTCGCGATAAAGCCATTGCATTTACGTTTGGGGAAGAGCGTTATGGATCTCCAGAGTCAACTAAAGTAACAGATAGATTCCAGTTCCCTTGAAGGGCATTTGTTTCTGTGCGAATTTTTCTCCGTTGACCTCATTGCCAATCTTTCGGCCACATTGACATCCCTCCCACGGTTTCCTTAGTTCGAAGCAGTTACGGCTGCCGTGCAAGGAGTAAAGAAAAGAATTCGTCTCAAATAGTGACTGAATTTTATTAAATAGTAATTACTACTTCCGAGTAGAATTCTGTCGTCTCGTTGCCGGGGGTAGAACACGTTATTACGCTGTGAGCGTGAGAATTAAGCAAGTTTCTTTGTCTGATTACGTAAGAATTCAAATTCAATTCTGTATTATCTGGGACAAACTGTCTCAGAATTATTATACTTTCAGAGTACCTTGATCGGCGCAAGAGGTAGAGATAGGTAAAGAAAGCTGAGAATTTGGCAGTGTGTTAGATCCCGTCGGTGAAACCTAGACAAATTCACTGTTCTCAGAATTTGAGGGGTTGATTGGCTCGCCCAGATCTTCAAAGAATGTTGTCGTAAAGGGTATGGACCTTTCTTGCCAAATTATCTATCAATGGGTTCTTATCTTACATCATGCTGCGCTCTTACGAGAGGCAGGCAATCTTAGTGATTCTCCAAATTTAACTGAGTCCAAATTCAAATTGTGCTTATATTGTAATTACGGCTGTGTTTGTTTTCTAAATCTGCTTTTGGTTAGTGTTAACCCGTGTTGGTGCAAAGCTAAGCAAATTTAATTGATTGATCATTTCCTTTTGCGGATATGCACTCGATATTTAATAGTTCTCGTTATCACGTATTTTGTATTAACATCCAATTTCAAGTGTTCATCCAATTTTATGGTTGATTGAATGAAAATATTGTAATTTTTGTCAAATAAAATAATTTAAGAAAACCTTCCGTCCAAAACTGATTTTTCGACAGAAAAACTAGTATTATGGGTCCTGATTCTGAAAAAGTGGACCATTCTTATTCTTATATGTAGCAGATTGACGGTCAGTGACTCAGGATATCAACAGTTGGCATTCACTGCAAATCTTGAGGTCGCTCTGCAACCAGCTCGCAACAATTTCCTCAGAACCTGGAAGTTAGTTCTCCTGTCCTCGTCAAATTTTGCAAGGAGTGAACAAGAAATATTTTCACAAAGCGCGAACTGTTTAAAAAGAGTGAATATTATTCAGTGGTAATCTAGACTAGAAAAATATCGATATCTAAAGACATCGCAAACAGACAAAGATATCGCGCTGTGAGCGTGAGATTTAAGAACACTTCTTCGCCTGATTACATTATACCTGTAAGTATATTTTTTGTTTTGTTTGGAACAAGCTGTTTCAACTTGATTTTCTTTCCAGAGCAGAGCTCAGTAGAGCGAGAGGAGATAAGTTCACGAAGCTGCTTAAAGTGCAAGTGGAATACTCTCTTCTATCAGTTTTTTTTCTATCAGTTTTATCTCTTCTATTTTCTTTATTTTTCTATCTCTTTTCTATCAGTTTTATCTCTTCTATCAGTGGATATCTCTCTTCTATCAGTTTTTTCAAAAATATTAGAGAGACTTTTTTACGTACGAATGGAAACCTTTCTCACTAAACACGACGCGCTTTCAGATTGCCAACATGGATTTAGAAAATCAAAATCAACGGAAACAGCTATATTTTCTTTTCTTAAAGATGTCGCCTCATCATTAGATCAAAACGAGGCACCTATTGGATTATTTTTAGATCTCTCAAAAGCTTTTGACATCATTGATCATGACATTTTACTTTCAAAATTACCTTCATATGGCATCCGTGGTATTGCTCTAGATTGGTTATGTTCGTACCTTAAACAACGATCTCAGAAAGTTGAAATACCTTACTGGAATGATGGAACATTACGTACGCACCTTTCCGACTCTTTGCCCGTTGCATGTGGAGTTCCTCAAGGATCGATTTTAGGCCCTATTCTGTTCCTACTTTACGTAAACGATATGCCCTCGACGATTCGAAACGGAAGAACGGTTCTCTTTGCGGATGATACGAACATCCTTTGCAATAAAGAAACCGTAAATAGTACAATATCAGATGTTTCAAATTGGTTCCGAAATAACAAATTAATAGTAAACGAAAAGAAAACGGTTTTAATGCAGTTTTCCATTTCAAATAAACAATTCTGTGCTCCATTGAAAATGAACAGTGTACCATTGACTCATGTTAATGCAACAAAATTTTTAGGTCTCTCAATTCAGTCAAACCTTAAATGGAACGTCCATTTAAATGAATTGAACACAAAATTAAGTTCATTATGCTACGCGTTCAGAATTCTTGCAAATTCAGTCAGCCTTCATACAGCTCGTTGTGTATACTTCGCGAATGTTCATTCCCGCCTGAGATATGGCATAATATTCTGGGGAAATACATCTTATAGCTCCCAGACTTTTAGATTACAAAAACGAATTGTACGAATAATAACCAAATCCCACCCACGTGATTCTTGTAAGCCTATCTTCATTAATCTAGGAATTCTACCATTACCGTGTCTTTTATTTACGAATCAGTGGTTTTTGTAAAAAATGACTTGCTTAAGGGCGGGAATATATTTTCAGAAAATGCCGAAGTCTATTACTATAACACTCGACGTAGAAATCATATTCATCAGGTGACAGTATCAACAGCTCATTACAAAAAATTCACATACAATACATGTACATTATTTTACAACACTTTGCCAGATGATATTAAACGATTAAATTCAATAGAAAAGTTTAAATCAAGTGAAATCGTTTCTGCTGCATAACTGTTTCTATACAATTAGAGACTATACTGAGCATCACAAGAAAAGTAACATTAATTTTAACAATGATACATAATGCATTAATTACCATTTGGACTGTATAAATGAGTATAAACAACCTGTAACAACTATTGTAACACAGCTTCCGGGTCAATGACCCCCATCTCGATCAGGTTTTTCGTCCAGTTTCCCTGATCCATTGAGCAAATGCTGAGATGGCCCCTTGTTTTGCTTCTGGACATAAATGTAACTTCATTTTCTGTGCACGTCTTCTAGAATTCAGTGGGAAATACAATTATTCAAATTATCGTTTCCATGTTGTCGCGGCAGGAAGTAATAAGGCCAAAATTTATTGCTTATTTATCCTTGAAGATAGATTTTATTACATGGGAGTTTTTTTTTTCTCCCTTTCAAAATTCAAAATTTATTGCTTATTTATCCTTGAAAATCGATTTTATTACATGGGAGTTTTTTTGTTTTTTTTCTCCCTTTCAAAATTCAAAATTTATTGCTTATTTATCCTTGAAAATCGATTTTATTACATGGGAGTTTCTTTTTTCTCCCTTTCAAAAATTCAAAACTTAAGTAGTATATGATTTAGTGTAGGGATCACAGAATTTTGAAAATGTGCACACAATTCACTTTTCCCCATAGCCCGTCATACGCAGTTTTTAACTGTTTTTTGACGTAAATAAATAAATAAATAAATAAATAAATACGTCGTGTCGGCGAAACAAGGCGTATTCACTCTGCTTAGTATTGGATGATCGATTTTACCCAGATCATATGCTGTAAAGGACGTTCGCGTAGAGGTTAAGGATCTTCATTCGGAGAAACGCACGCGGGAGAGCGTCCGTTTAGATGCGACGTGTGCGGTGAAGCCTTCACCCGAACGCACAACCCCGTCTCCCATTTCTCCCACTTTCGGATTCATACGGGAGAGCGCTCCTACCTCTGCGACGTGTGTGGAAACAATTTCCGTCACAGAAGTGTGTTCGATTCTCTCTTCATCTTGACAAATGGAGCGAAAGAAGATAATTTTCGACGCAGTTAATTACAGATACATTATCCCCATTGGTTCCCCAAATTAATCTTCATACAAAAAACTACATTAAAGAGCTTATTACTGCGCTGTTTTCGAAAACTTTTTGGTGTGCGTTAACACTAGTGTTGGTGCATGATTACGCAAACTTGTAAGTGGTTGATCATTTTGTTTTGTAGATACGCGCGCGCATTATCTATTAGTTTAATGTGTTTTTGTTTGACATTGACTTTTGAAATGACAATGTCAAAGTTTATGGGCGGACTTTATAGGAAATATTGTAAATTATTTTCGTATTATGATTTGAGAAAGTCTTCCATTATTACTTTATGGCATACCAAGTAAGTATTATCGAGATAGTACTGTAATGTTGTGGCAAAACAATTCCAAAAAAATTGTTTTGTACGACCCTGATTCAGAAAAAAAATGAATGTCTTCTTCCTATATATAGTAAATTACCTTAACAGAATTCGTCGAGTAGTTTGAATTCGCATTTTGTGGATCCTTCATAACGAATCATTGATTTACAGCGAAACAAATCCGTCCGATCAGGGTTGCCAGAGTTGTGGCATGCATCCGCCGTTAGATGGCACTAAACCCGCCCAATGGTTTTAAATATTTGAATCTTTCATACAAACAATACAAATCGGAGTTTTCGGTAAATAATAAATAAAAATACACAATAAGTTATTTTATTTATTTATTTTTCATTTAGTTAAATTTATTATTAAACATTTTTATAAAATTAATATCAAGATACGATAAATCTGCAACGATTTTTATGAATTTCTCGAATTTTGGTGATTACGATTCGAATTTTATGAATTGAGATTCTCAAGTATCATTTTCCTATCGAACACAATAATGACAAACTTTATGACTCCTTGGAACTCAATCAGCTTTTGTTAACATGAGACTTTTGCCCATTTAAAAGTTTTGATTTTAAACGAACCATAATATTTGATAAAACATATCTTTTATCAAATCTTTAATTCATCATCTTTATGACGGAAATTCAATATATTATGCATGGTGGAAATATATTTCCACTATGATATGTAAGCATGATTATAAAGTTTATTTTATCATTTTGATTTTGTTCATAGCCCAATTCGCGGTTCTGAATAATGAATTCCGCCCATTGGGCGGAATTCCGCGAATTGAATTTTTCTTCCGCATTGTCTACTCTTTTTCTAGCCCAAAAAGCGGAATTCCGCCCAATCTGGCAACCCTGCGTCCGATACTGTCCATCCGAATGTGGACAATGCTAGCGGCTAAACCGTTGTAGCTCTTTTCTCTAAAGTTGATAACCACGAACAATCTACGTTGTGTCGTTCAACGTCTGATCACAAATATCTCACTCCTTACGAGGCATTCACACGTAATAAATGTGCAAATAATACAGATTATTTGTATTTTTTTTATTTTACGAGTTTGTAGGGTAGCATACTATTAGTCGTGCGACTTTTCTTGACGTCTGAACTCCCTAGTGCTCAACACAGCACGACTCGGTATGATCTTGTCAGAATATTGGTCTCATACGGAACGGCACGGCAAGATTGTCAGGGCTGCCTACCTCTGCTTTCGAATGAATTCTGTTCTCGCGTTTTCGCTGTTATTGTTGTGCCCTGTGATTTATTCGATTCGGATTTTGGTGATTACGATTACGATTCGACTGTTAGAAAGTGGAGACATTGTTGATTGGAGGTCTCGCTTCCTTGTGAAAATGAAGCTCTTCATGGGTGACGGGCGGGAAAAAAAGTACGTAATAGATGAATTGGCTGCAGGTGCTGATCACACAGTCATTCGTCTTCCTCCCTACAATTGCGACTTAAATGCAATTGAGCTGGCATGGGTAAAAACTAAAAGGTATTTTTCGGAACACAATATATCTGGGGACATGTCAGCTACGCATCTACGTGAATTATCAGTCAGAGGGTTTGAAGCTGTAACTGTTTCGGACTGGGAAGGTTACTGCAACCATGTAAAACATCTAGAAAAAGAATACTGGCAAAAAGACGGGATAATGGAAATTGTAGTGAATGACATAATTAATACTACAAAGAATTCAAGCGATGATTCACATTATTCAGAAGATGAAAATTAAGTACGTACACTACTATCTTATCTCCGTAATAAGCAATATTATCATTATCTAATTAATTTCATTTGTGGTTGCTATTAATTACGTTATTATTTGTTCTATTTTATCGTCTATAATGTCCTGTTGTATTAAAAGTGAAAGAGGCGCGAATAGTATTAATAATGTTACAGTTGGCAACTCCCGTCGGATGTGACGTAGGGAGAAGTCTCCTCTCCCCGCACCCCGCGCTGGGAGACGTCAAGAAAAGTCGCGCGACTAGTACTTTACACTGCCGATCTCGCACCTGCGCGTATAATGTTGGGGAGTCATTCATGTTCTGGTGTGGGGTGATATGTCAGGTAATGCCACGAGCCGGCACATAATTGCGTGGAATAATATGCAAGTTATAAATTTGCTAGGAGGACCTGCATATCACGCGTGAAAATCGGAATTATGTCTAGCGCTGTCGGTTTCTTGGGAATTATACAGTACTAGCAAAATACCCGGCGTTGCTCGGGCTTTCTTCATTTTCAATCCTTGCGAATGAGGGAAAATATCAATTTTACATAAACCACTGTGTTTAATATTATTTTTAACGTAATTGCTTCAAATTTTAATAAAATACTATCATTTTCTTTCATTTTATTTTACAAAACATTGCTATTTCAGGTTTTTTTGAAATCTTATGCACCGTTACGTAATAATAATAATAATAATAATAATAATAATAATAATAATAAATAACAACAACAACAACAACAAAGGGGTACAGTACAAGACGAGAATGCAATAATCATATCACAAATTTTAAGTATAACAATTATTTCAACTCTGTCATGATATCCAATAATTATATGTTGGTGACACTAAAATTTAATACAAGCTACATAAATATTGGCTAAATTAGATTTTTTTACAAAAATGCATTGATCGCGTTCACTACACTACACTTCACTGCACTACACTACACTGCTTTGCTTTGAATTACACTGACCAGCACTTCACAGCACTTACTCATTTAACATCTATTACTCTCATATTGTTCTAACTTATTTTTAAAACTTCGGACACTTAGAGGAAAAGCTTTGAAAATATCTGCGGGTAAACTGTCCCAATCTCTAATTGTTCTGATACAAAAGGAAAATTTCCAAAGATCTTATTTTTCACCAAATACCAGGAACCGGCCAAGAAAGGTACTCAATCAGCTATAACTATCCATCAATCCAGTTTTGCCAATTGTTTTGATGTTGAAAAGCAAATGAATAAAATTAAATATTCTTGTTCTTAGTATTATGAATAAAACAACTTATCTGTTGCAAAGGGGGGTAGAGTATGGGAATACAAAGACCCCTTCACAGAAAGAATTTATCTAAAATTGGCAAACGATAAAATATTATTGCATTGATTTTTAATTAAACATTATCTAAAGTTGTTCAAACATTGTAACCTGTGACGACTGTTTTACTGTGTTTTTCAGAAAATGGCGTCTGAGCGATTCTGAAAATGCGAAATTTGGAGCTAATTTTCACGGAAAACTTTTGAGTTTTCGAGAAACGTTTCTTGACATTATTTAAAAAAAAACCTGTACTCATACATTCAATAATGTAAATGAATCACGACGAATATGAATATAAACGATGTGAAAGATGAGTAATTTGTTTTTGTAATTTTTGAAAAAACAAAAGAATAGACGAAAATGGCGAGCAAAATATCATCTAAGTATGTTTATCCTTATCAAAAGTTTAAAGAAAAATTTTGGAGCCGTTTTTGAGAAAATAAGTTTTTAAAATATTGCGTGAGAACTACGAAAACCACTAAAACTACTACTGCAGCCCCCCAGTCCTTGTCAGAATTATTTAATTTCTGTTTGATATTAAAATTATGTGAAACTATTTCTTTCAATTGCCTGACCAATATAGCCCACTGCTGGTGCGTGTGTAACTTGCGAAGAACTTACGCCGGGTTCTGCTGCAATTCCATTTCCCTCCCTGGGGCTGCCAGTCCCAGCTGCATGCAACGGAGTATGGGCGTAGTTGATTTCGCTTCCCCCGCTGTTTATGTTTCTCCATATTGGGACTCTAGGGGCTGCAGGAAAGGCAGTCCCTTCCTTAGTTTTGCGCGATGTTTACACACTTTTAAAGCTCTGGCGAACGTGTGACATAGTTGAGGTGCTGTATACTGTATTTTACTGTTATTTTATCGTGTTTAGAATAGAAAACAATAGTAATTCTGTTCAATATTTAAAAATGTGAAATTTAGAAGCGTAACTCTTCAAGAAAAGTGCAATATAAAAGCTCGCGGTAGATCTACACTGGTATTGAACATATCTCAATCTGCTACGAGTCGTCAGAAACAATATACGAGAACTTTCAATCCGGAAATATATATAAAAAACACGATTGTTTGTGTGGTTGCGCTTTTAATGGTTGAATATTTCTTCAAATCATTCAAAGTTGAATGTGAAGTTGCGTCAGCAGTAATGCATTTCAAAGTGGTATTGGTGGTGACGACGGTATCATTACAGATACACAAGTATTTTAGGTTCACTGTCCCGTGTCATGATTTAACTTGAAACGTTTGAGAAAAAGATCGTGCTTTAGTTTGAAACATTACAGTAAGAAACTGATTTATGAGTCAGAGGAAAAGAAATTATAAGCAGACATTTCTTTCTAATGTCGATTATTAGGAGTTCGTTGCATGGAAACAGGGCGAATATACACTCCCATCCAAACATGGTTGCACTTAAAGTTCACGAGCAGGCACTCGATTGGACTGTCTCCCTCTCCGTCGTTCTAGTGACCTTGAAGTGCCACGGTAGAAGTTTGTGTACATTCAATTGCGGCTTGTGGTGATTCACTCCACTTCTAGCTCAGTATCACTAATTTCCTATCATCGATATTTCTGTTATATCTTTAAAGTCATTAGAAGAAAATTTTATATTCCTAATCTTTAATTTTTTATTTTGTGGGATTTGTACAACATAAGTACGAGCCACCACTGGTGTCAATGCTCATAACTGTCTTTCCGCCGAGTACCACACCACGAACTATTTGATCACTGGCATGGCTTTTGGGCAGAGAAGTTTCATATCGCACACTTGGGCTTAGCTAGATCACAACTAATGACTCAGCAGAAAAATGTGTGCTCCAAAAGTTTTTATCAATAAAAAAAAGTTCCTAAGGAAGCAACATTTGTTTCCTTCATTGTCTTTCTGCCGTGCTTTACAAAAATGAAAATTTATCGCACAATTGGGCGTAGAAAGATCATAGCAGCAGAAAACCAATGGGCATGAAAACCTGTTCTTTTTCACATGGGTTTGAATTTGATAATGAAATCATTTTCCGATAATGAAATCTTTTCTGTTTCCCGTGTCTTTCTTGAAGCCTCAGGTGATCCATCATGTGACGTGGACTGAAGAAAGTTTGTGTGACTTGAAACTTACTGAAAAGATACATAAACATGAAAAATCGGACAAGCATGTTAACAGTGCTCTTGATTTGGCTCTTCTGGGCTCAGTAGCTCTACGTCAGAGATGAAGTAAAGGCTATGAGGAATCCATACAACGTCACAATCAAGTGAGCAAAAATCGCCAGGTGCTATGTAGATTAATAAACTATTAAATTCTGTGGATCAAACGAACTTGCCCCAAGAGGACACGATGAAAGTGACAAGTCAGAAAATCGGGGAATGCTTATGAATTTAGTTGCATACACGAGTGAACTTGACTCTGTGTTTAAAGCACATTTACAGGGCGCTTCTTATTTTAAAGGCACATCACAAACTATTCAAGTTGCTGTGTACGCTGGAGGTATGTAGAGAGGGTATTTTGGAAGAAGTAGAGGCGTCAGACGTCTTATCAGTTATGGCTGATGAAACCACCGATGTATCGGATGGTTTTCAGCCTGTTATTGTGTTACGATATTTTGACTCAAAAGAAAATGTCAAGGAAAGATTCTGGGGCTCCTTTAACCCTCGTAGACAGAATTCAAAGGCTATTTCAAAATGCATTCTCGCACGATTACACACAATATTAAAAGATAAAAAAGAGAAACTAATTGGAGAGACATATGATGGACTCATGTGATGAGTGGCGCTGTCAGTGGCGTGCAGACAAGAGTCAAAGAATTGTATCCGAATGCTTACTTTATTCACTGTTTCGCTCATCAATTAAATATCATTATGGAAAGAGCAACTAAACAGATCTCCGAAGCAAGAATTTTCTTTGCAAATTAGTCATCAATTCCAGCATTCTTTTCCAGATCAGCGCAAAGAGTAACTGCATTAGATACCTGTGTAGAAAAGAGAATACCTGCTACTAGAGTAACAAGATGGAATTTCAAATCGAGGGCAGTAAACACCGTGTTTGAAAAGAAGAAGGCTTTAATCGAGTGTTTTCAAGTTCTAATGGAATCAGTCTTCAAGTGACATCACCATAAGATAAGCATCTGCTCTACTGAAGACTCTTTAAGACGGAGATTTTAATTTTTGGCTAACGTTTTTCCATCATATCATGCCACATGTTGATATTTTATACATCTAATTACAATGTCGCCAGGCAGATATGGTGGAGATTCGTTCTTGTATTGCTAAATTTGTCAAAGCAGTTAATGAAGTCAGAAATGAAGTACTAGAGAACGAAAAAGGAGTGGACCTAACAGTGTCAACAAGCAGAGTCATATTCAAGAAAGTAATATGCGAGTAGTGGCTGCCAAAGAAGTCTGTGATCTCACTATAACTCAGGCCAGTATACGATTAGAGTTCACAAAACACCTTCAAATGTCAACAATAGTAATGCCATCCAATTTCATCAAATTTAGTGAAACATTTCCAGGCGAAGAGTTAAGAGAATGTCTGGAGTTGTAAAAAATGTTCGATAAGAAGAAATTGCATACGGAATTTTCTGTTCTTTATTCAAGAAGAGCATTTAGAAATTTATCAGGCGCAAATGAACTTCATCATTTTATTATTTCAAATAATCTGAAGTCATCTTTTTCAGAACTTATCAAGCTCTTGAGAATTATTGTAACTATCGCAACAACGACTAGCAAGCTAGAGCGATATTTCTCAGCTATGAAGCGAATAAAAAGTTACCTTAGAAGTACCATGGGAGGAAAGATTTGAATGCGCTGGCAATGTTATCTATAGAAAGGGCGGTTCTCAACAGCATAACACATTTTAACAAAAGGGTCATTAATAAATTTGCAACATACAAAACTTGTCGTGTGGAGCTCATCAATAGTAATTAAGATAATTCATTTGCTATTTTTGCATGCAGACCCGCCCATTAATTAATTAACTAATTAATTAAAGGTACCAGTCGCCACTGAAAGTACCCCAAATTTTAAAGAATATTTTTCAAAATCGAAAAACTTCGGGTCGAGCCAGGTCGACCAGTAAATACCAATTTTGGAAAAAATCCTATGTATGGTTTAGGCCATAGTGATGTTCACAGATGAACGGACGGACGTTTTTAAAAATAGTTTTTCGGTATCAGGGAACCCCAAAACGTATATTTCCATTGAATTCTCGAAATCCATTTGCCGCAGCATTGCATTATTTACCCTGTTCTACGTATGTTACTCCGTATCTACGTACGTATACGAGAGAGTAACAAAACAACACTTTTCGGTATATGGGGACCCCCTAACTTGTATTTCTGTTGAAATCTCGATATCCATTTTCCACAGCATTATATAACTTTCTCTATACTACGTATATTACTCTTTATATACGTATGTATACAATAATTTTTTTAAAAAGTATGCTAAAGAATCGTACAGACTTTCTCGCACGAGGTAGTTTTCTAATGTTTTTGATCTTGGCTACCTTTTCGGACTTACCACATACTCTTGCCAGCTGATATCTATCGCCACCCAAAGAAAATATTTTTGAAATTTTCTCAATTTTTCGGTTTCCGGTTGAAGTCACGGTACAACCTAAGGAAGTCGATTAAACCCGCACTTCGCGCCGCTGTGACGAGGGGTAAATCCACGGTGGAGGGGATGGGGGTGGCTAAGCGATTATCATAATTGGTCACAAACATGACGTCCTAAGTTAGGGGAGGTAATTTCACCCTAGGATCTAGTCAGAGCCCCATTAGAAAATGATGCTGCCTGCGATCGTGGTGTGTCTGTGATAGAGCTTTCATCGTTCGAATTCACCGGGAGCGGTAGCTCAGTGCATCAATCAACTGGTGTCACTGCAGCGCCTCTGACAGAGAGGTCATAGGTTCGAGTCCTGACGGCGACAGGATTTTCAACACTAGCTTTTCAGCTAGGTCGAATTCAGTCGCTGTCTGGAGGAGAATTCTTGCGGCCGGCTGCTCTGATCGGTAGTTTTCCGTGGTTTCTCCGATCAACACCAGGCAAATGCCGGAGCAGTACCCTACCAAACGGGCCATGGACCGCGCGCGATCTGTCCTTCTTCTTCCTTGTCCTATCCTCTCCTCTTACACACACACACTTACACTAACATGCACCACACTATCACATATTCCGGGAGACCGGTCGGGAGCTTAGAGCTTGTCCCGGCTGGGGCGGTGCCCCGCTGGTGGGAGAGTCCTGGTTAGGGGGAAACTCCACTAGCCGACGGTAGGTCGGTGCCGGATCTCGCCATCAAGCGGGGATCACTGCCATCTCCCGAGGAAAGAAACATCCACTACACTAACGGGACTAATGACCAAAGCTGTTGACGCGCCCGGAAACACGATAAAATCAATCAATGGTTCGAATTCGTTTCAGCAGTTTGAATTCGAGATTTTCTTATAAAGTGCTTTCGTATAAAAGTGAATTAGTAATTATGCGATGGATAGACTCAAGGATGTTTATAGTAAGTGCCGAAGGCACGAGCCTCGCCGTGACTTGGATACGGGCGAGCGAAGCGAGAAAACTTTTAAAGTAATTTCGGCATTACAATGCGGCGGAGACTGTATGAAGGGCGAGCAATGAAAAACGCCTATAGTTAAGTTTCCTTCATTTCTATCAGAGCACTTAGCGTAATTTGAAGGAGGGCTTAAGGGGACTCCCCTCCTCTACCCCCTCCCCTCCCCTTCCCATCGCTCTCCCCCATCCCCTGCCGCCACGCTTGTCTAAGGGTGTACCGTGTTCCGAACTTTAACCCGGTTTCCTAGAGAACAGGAATAGACAGATGGTAGAACAGAAATATTACTACATAAATGTAATATAAAAGTAAAAGCTCCTCATATAAGGGAAAAGTTGGAGCCGTTTCTAAGAAAATGGCGTTTGTACTGTAAATGCGAAATTTGAAGCTCCTTTTCACAGAAATCTTTCCAGTTTTCGAAAAACTTTATGGGAAGTCATTTCAAGCACTTCCACTCACAAATGGAATAGTGCATACAAATCGCGCTGAAATGTGCGTGTTAAATACGTGAGAGATACTTAAAAAATACACTTTTGTAATTTTTGAAAAAAAATACCGAAAAATAAATTTAAACACTATGGTAAACATTATCCGTACGAAAAGTTTGAAAAAAATTGGGGTCGCTTTTGAGAAAATGGCGTTTGAGCGCTTTTGAAAATGCAGATTTTTGAAATCGTTTTCACAGAAAACTTGTATTTTCGAGACACTTTACGACTTACCTTAAAGCATATGCGCTTATAAATGCAATTATGTGAACATATCGCCTCTAATGTGAATATTTACATGAGAGATATTAAAAGATGTAATTTTTTAAAGAAAAAACAACAAAAAAAACAATATTGCAAAATGGCGTTTGTCATCTCACAAATAGGCTTCTGAATTATAGACACAAAACGTTTTCATTTAGGCAGTAAAATAGGTAAAATTTACGAAATTAGGCACTAATGGGTATGAAAATTGACGTTTGAGGCACTTAAAATAGGTTACAAAGTGACTAAGCCCAGCAAAAGAAATGAAAAAGTTATGTTTCTGGCATCTAGAACTGATCACAAAAGGATTAAATTTTTAAAAAAAAATCCATTTTCAAAAAATCATTAATAGTGAAAATTGGACTTACGCCACCTATATACGTGCATTTCCCTCTATCCTTACAAGTCATTTAAAGAAAATATTTGGAGCCATTTTGAAAAAATTTTGAAAATTTCACAGAGGCGCTAAGTAAAATACCAAAATAATAAATGAATGTTTTTCACAATCGCAGAGATTTGAGTGAGGCCAGATCGAGACGGGTTGATTTTTTTAAACAAATCCTACGTGTAGTTTAGGTGCTTGTGTTCACAGACGACAGACGGATGGATGTTTTGAAAAAAAATCACTTTCTCGGTAACAGGATCTCACATTTTCTTAAATCTGTCTACATAACATATTAGGAAGTAATTTTACATTTTAGAACAGTATTTATCCCCTTTTTGTGTATGGAGGTTGATATATGCCTCTTTCTACATGTTCAGAGAATGACAAAGTGCTGTGACACTTTGCTAAGGGTCATTGCGTGCTGTGCAGGCGCAGAGGACCTCCCACTGGAGGAGGAGCTGGCAACGCAGCGGCGGAGTCTCGCAGGGCAGCAGAGCGAGTCCTCCCCGCCGCACACGGAGCTGCAGTCGCACGAGGGCCGCCACGCTCACCCGGGCGAACAGACTCTCCCCAGCGACGAGGGCGGAACGGCTTCGGCCCACTCACCCAACGCCAGCACTCACAAGCCCAGGCGCCCGATCAAACAGAGATTTCGTTGCGAAGTGTGCCAAAAGGCATTCCCGACGTCGTCAAAACTCGCTAGGCACGTGCGCATGCACACGGGAGAGCGGCCGTTTCATTGCGACGTTTGCAATATGACGTTCACTCAGAAACCACACGTTGTCATTCATATGAAGAAGCACATGGGTGAGCAGACGGGCAAACAGAGACACGTTGGGACCCGGAAATTCCGTTGCGATGTGTGCGAGAAGGCATTCCCGGCACCATCTCTACTAGCTAGACACGAGCGCGTACACACGGGCGAGCGGCCGTTTCATTGCGAAGTTTGCTATATGACGTTCACTCAGAAAGGAAACGTAGTCACTCACATGCAGAAGCACATGCGTGAGCAGACTGGCGAACAGACTGTCCTCGGCGACGAGGGCGGAACGGCTTCGGCTCATTCACCCAATGCCAGCACTCACAAGAATAGGCCCCCGGGGAAACAGGCGTTTCGTTGCGATGTGTGCCAAACGGCATTCCCGTTCCCGTCTCAACTCGCCAGGCACGTGCGCGTGCACACGGGAGAGCGGCCGTATCGATGCGAAGTGTGCAAAAAGGGTTTTTGTACTTCATATAAGCGAAACCTTCACATGCGCATTCACACGGGAGAGCGGCCTTATGGTTGTGAGACGTGCGGTAGGACATACACCCAGAAGGGTCACCTCAACAATCATCAACGCGCGCACAAAAAAGAGCGTCCGTTCAGATGCGGCGTGTGCGGTAATGCCTTCGTCGATTCAGATACTCTCATTTCCCACTTTTGCAATCACACGGGATAGCGCTTCTACCACTGCGACGTGGGCAAGTCCGATTTGCGTTTCCCTGAGACAACAAAATGAACTGTCAGTCAGTGCAATGAATGAATGAGTCCAGTTCCCTTGGAGACGATTGTTTCTGTGCGGTATTTGCTCCGTGGACGTCATTGCAAATTCTTTGGGCGAACTGCCACCACCTGAAACGGTTTCCTCAGATCCCGTGTTACTGCTGCTGCGCTCGTTAAATCTCGCAAGAATGAATAAGAGGACTTGTCTTAAAGAATGAGTTGTTGGAAAACGTAAATATTGTTTGATTAGTAAAATCAACATTCATTAAAATTCTATTGTCCCATCATAGGGGCTTTTAAACAAAATTGCACTCTGAACGCGTCCAATAAGTATGTTTGCCTGATAAAGTAGTAAGTCAACTTTCTGTATTATTTGTGGCAAGTGGTCTCTACATGATTTTCTTCCCAGGACAGTGCTCATCGGGGAGGTAAAAAAAAGAGGGATTCAATTTGAGAGCGAAATATATCGTCGGTGAAAGCACGTGCATCCACTGAGCTGAAAAATCCATAGAATTATTGATTCCACGAGATTATGAGCTACATAAGAATTTGCTGGTAGAGGTTGAGAATGGTTCTAACTCGGTGAATGCTTCGTAACAGGACCTTCTAGCCCCGTGTCCATCGTCCGCGTTTTTTTCTTACCTCGTCCTGCACTCTGACGAGGAGACGAGAAAACGCGAATCTTTGCGAATGAAGTTAAAAAAGAGAATTTTTGACGGGTGTTAATTAAAAATAATCTTTGTGATTCAAACTGGGCACAAAAGAAATATCAAAAGAGCTTCTGTTTATGCGCTATTTTCGATGTGTTAATATCAATCTTGGTGCAATGTAATGCAACTTCTAAATGAATAATTTACTTTTGTGCATATGGGCGCGCATATCTATTAGTTTAATTTATTTTGTATTAACATTGCCTTTTTAAATAAAGAATGTGTTAAAAATGTATGGGGTGAATTCATTGAAAATATTGTAAAACTTTGTTTTTGTAGAATGATAAGAAAATCTTCCAGTTTTGAAAATAAAATGTATTGGCGAACGGGAATACATTTTAGTATTGAATGAAAGTGTGGTATTTTTGGATAAATCAAAAATAAGTAAACCCATAAAAACACAGTAAATTACCCTACAGACGGTTCGGGGCCGTATACTTTTAAGTTCGGCGTTTGTACCGCTAGGCTGTCCGTGCAGCTTGCCGCCGTCGAGGGTCGTAGTATTCGGCGAATGCGGCTTCGGCCTCGGAGAAAGGCCGAACACTTGAGTCCTCCCAACGGGCGACCGTCGGGCCGGCGGGGCGTCGGCGCGACGTTACGGGCCGGTAGCGGCGACGGCGTAGGTGCGTCATTGTTGATGCAACGCGTCTCTTAACCCTCGTTGGGCGTTGAGCGCTTTGTTCTGGAGTAATCCTCCGTTACTGTGTAATTATTACACTGAATAATTACTATATTGGGCTCCTCGGTGAGTGAGGGGTTAGCTTACTGGCCTCTGAACCCGGTGCGCGGGTTCGATCCCGGCCGAGGAACCCGGATTTTCGAAGGGCGGAAAATCCACAGTAGCCATGTCACTCTTGTGGCATGTAAAAGAACCCTGGCAGGATGCCCGGCAAAATTAAAATCCCTCCGACATCTCGCCCTAACGAGATCTCACTTTCTCCTAACCAGACAGTTCGGATATAGTTAACTGAGCCCGACATCTGGCGGAGAAAGTGAGAGTCAAATCCCAGGCGCAGACGGGACTGCCCACGGGGTGCGCCTGCTTAGATAAAAGTGCTGCCTACGGGCAGTCTCCCCGCAATATAACCCATCAAATATATATATTTGTCTAGTATATATATAAAATAATATATATATATATATATATATATATATATATATATATATATATATATTTGTCAAGTCTCGTCACGTTGCAGTCAGTACCTTTTATCCCTTCGGCCAGGGGCTCGACACCGTTAGATCCCGGGGTTCCTGGCCGGTCACCCAACCAGGAACCCACGAGTCTCGAATTCGCTTAACCTTCGTGATTTCACGGAGCGTACTAAACGAATTCGTCTAGCGCCGTCGGCTAGTGACGCCGTGGGTGAGGCCGCCACAGGGAACCTGCCCTCCAGACGGGTTCCGAATCGGAAACCGCGCGAATAGGCGGCGCGGTTTCCGATCCAGCGGTGCTAGGATAACCAAATCCAATAGTCGTACCGGGACACGAGTGGGATCGAGCCACAATCCAGAGGAGAAGCCGAAACAAACCAGCCAGGGGTCGTTATCCAAAATCAGATATCCGCGAACCAAAGCGAAACTCCGGGGACAAGGCAGGTTCTGGATACAAGGGAAAAGATAGACTCGACTCTACCGTACTCTCAGACTGGCGAGGCAGGCGGCGTCTGCTAGCTGCTCGGCTCCCGTGCTACCCACAGCCAATCGGCATCCCGGAATAATTTCCGCGGCGGCAGAGCCGGCGTTCGCCAATATTCCGCCAATAACAATTCGCCAATATATATATATATATATATATATATATATATATATATATATATATATATATATATATATATATATATATATCGTCAATAACAATTCGCGATGACGCGTTCTAGGTTAACGTGCGCGCCACGTTCAATCTTGCGGGCGGGATACAACAGAAAGTAAAATGTATTCACGAGGCGACGGAACGGCGTTGCGGTACCTCGGGAATAATTAAATTGTATATAAATAACTATTGCTATTACATTAATAATTAATTTGAGGCGCGTTATGGAACCCGGATAGATTTAATTTGTGCCTTATTAATTTAGATTATAAGCCGTTTATATATGCATTACATTTATAAATTAATATTATGTTCGGCTTAAATTCCAGCGTAAAAATTTTTTTCTGACAACAGAAGGAATTTGACACAACAGTTTTTTTGTTAATTGTTGACTTTTACAAAGGCAATATAACTAAAAATTTAAGTAAAAGAAAATTTGATTGTGCATGTTTTGCCCATTTTTACCCTGCATTGTGCATATTTGACTATTTGATCGTGCATGTTTGCATGCACATTTTAGCATTTGATAGTACATGGAAGTCCTGTCTCTAGTTATCTCAGTCATACTCATAAATTGTCTTATCGATGTCTCTTGCAAAGTTGCACTGGGCAGCACCACATTTAAATATCTGCTGCATATACGGGATTAACCCTAAGATAATTGAGGCATGGGAATTTTTCCTTTAATATTCCCAACGAGTTTCCACCAACCTTCTTGTGCTCCTGTGTGCAGAGTTGAACTGTGCAACCGCTCTTTCGTTTGCACGCCGTGTTTGAGGAGCATAGAGTAAAGCATTCATTAGAATAAGAAGAGAAAAGAACCTCTTTCGTCTATGGAATAAGCCATGGCTTTAAGGCATAGGCCGAATCTCCCAATAACACTGCATTGGGAAAAGGACGCCACCCCTCGTCCATCCTGCGGCACAGGCTATTATATGGTTTCGCAGCACACGTGCATCGCGTGTGCTGCCTGGACAGATTGCAGAAACAAAAAACAACTGCAGTTGTAGCCCACATACCACCATTGCATTTATGGAATGCCTTCCATATCGGTCCACAAATTGTTCATGTGTGTGAGGGGCATCAATGTTTCTAAGCGTCCCATTAATTACCCCGCACTCATGATGCATGCCAGATATAGCATGAAAATCAAAGGCCACATTGGCACAATTTGGTGGCCTGTGCACATCAGTAGGAAAAACTGAAATTAACGCCGTCTAACACTGTTTCACGGCCCTACAAACACTGGCTTTGTGCATATTCCCATTGCATGGAATTGGATTCTAGTGCCAAGCTAGTGCAATGCAACGCAGTTTTTCTCTGGGTGACATTGCAGCACTTCTCGTTGCGCTTCTCATGTTCGCTCCAATGAGATCAAGGAACTCCTACATTTTGGTAGGGGACATGCGAAACATCTCACTGAATTCAAACACTGATGGAAAGTCCATGTTAATTCGTCTTATAAATACTTCCCTGCGCCTGCAAATTGTCGCATTTATGACGTAAATGTCCTCATCCGTACCACTTAACATTATTACTATATATCACTAATATTATAAAACAGCTATTTCCCAATTCTAAACCTGTGAACACAAAAATATAAAAATTATCGGTACTTGTATTCGTAAATCGTTCTATCTTACACGTGTCTATAGGCTTGTCACAAAATACTGCTCAATTACAATTGTATTTGACTACTAGAAGGTTCTGAGAAGCAGAAACACTTGTTTCTTGTAGAATTTCTCTTGTGAACTATTGGACATTCGCTTGTAACAACTAGTGATTAGTAGACATCGGATGTTTAGGCACTAAAAAATCGTCTTTTAGGCGCCTATAAAGGCACTGAAAATGTCAAGAATAAGGAGAAAAAAGGCACTATCATAAGTTGCATACACAATAAAATGAAAAAAATTGTAATTTTTGTGTATATTATTTTGTAAACGTAAATGCACAAAACCAGTTCGTACATTTTAATATAAAACTAGATTTACATAGTTACACCTCTTGTACATTTTATTCTTAAGTTTCCATTAACCAATTATATTTGCATATTACCAGTATCATTTCAAGGGTCACAATTTCAAATTTGCGACAACTGGGAGACAATGAAAGCGGAGAAGGATATCTTAACCATATGACTGGCCCAATACTAGCAATACTGAAACCTTCTGGAAATTTATGTGTATTTTCACTGAAAATGTTGGTGCCCTCGGTGTATTGTCAATTGACCATGATCTCTGCGCATGACTGGTATTAATTAAATAGGGAAATGGTGGAAAATCACTTACTTTGGTATACTTACAGTACTTCTCTCGTAATTTTACATTTCAAGAAGTGAATTGAAGGTTTCGTAATGAATGGTCACATTGGACCATCGCCGATTTTCCGATATCGTAGCATTGTATATAAATATAATAAATAAAAGGCAAAAAAAGTTCTAAAAAGGTATTTATGCAAAAAATAGGCATTTATGCTAAAATAAGCAAAAATAAGCATTATAAAACTTCGTCGTATGTCTTCATTTGTCATCATTCGTGCACATATATTATCAGCTTTTAAATAACTTCTCTAGAAAAAAATAGGCATTTCCCTAAATATCCGATGTCTAGTGATTAGTAATACGATTGTGAAACGCAATTGTCGCGGTTCTCACAAGTTAACAGTGAATTCACTTGTAACTTGTGGATTTGTAACTTCTGTGAAATAGGCCCCTGTGGTCACGTGGTTCGTGACGCAAACTGGTGATGCGCAAAACTTTCTAAAATGGGTGCACCGGAGGAACCACCCGGTTCTGTTCCGTTTGAACAACGGATGTGACTTCGAAGCAGAGTCCATATGTTGCAGTCAAAATTTTCCACAATTCTCACGCATAATTAGTGACAAATATCAAATACTATAGAGTATTTGCAAATATATTTGCAGGTATTCTTTATAGTATTAGCAAATAATCACATGACGTTGGCAACACTAGTAACGCGCAGTGTATTTGATTCCGACTTTAGATATGTTTCTTATTTAGATATATTTCTTTGTATTTTAATACCAAAAATATATTTTAACTGATCTTGAACACGCGTATGTTTTTACACAAATTAAACTCAAATTTCTATGTAAATTCATTAGTTTTAGCAATACTGCATTTTTATAAATTCCAAGAATTGTCTGAAACTTTAAATACAATTGTTATTAAAGTATTCAAGTATAAAAAAATTGTAATTTAAATATTTTCAACAGCGTGGCTTGTTTCATTCGCCAAGCTTCTGAGGCCATCTGCACTGAATGCAGACAGCGCCCCTAGAGGGCGCTGATACAGGTCATGAGATTTGCGTTTACCACATATATCATTGTTGAACAAAAGTTTAAACTGGGGAGGTGTGGTATATATTCTATACATAGTGGGCAGTTAAAACTAAGATATAAATCAAGACGTGTATCTTTACTGGTCCCAGTGTCCGTAAAAGTGTAAGATTCTTACTGGCGGCGGGCGCTAGTATTGTAATTCCAATATTACATAATGTTGATTGTAGACTACTAAAAAAAACAAACTAGTATTCGATGTTTGATGTTTAGGCGTCTGTAAGGCATAATCTCTAAGTTTTGATTGCTGGAATTTTGATGTAGATGTTTTCAATTCACTTTTTGACATTACTGGCATTTAGGAGAAGATATTTAATAAGACACCTCATTGTAGCTTGAGTTTTTTCAAGCGAATTTGGTTATTGAGTTAACAGAGGGTTTTTTATAACGTTTTAACATCTATTTATTAATTAAAATTTTTCAGTGTCAACCTTTTTTATCAAATAATATTACAAAAAACCATTAAAGTAAATTTTGATTGCACCTAGTAAGCCTAATTATCTTCCAGTCAGTCTATTGAACAAAAGAGTGAAATCATATAATTTTATAGTTCAATTTTATCGTGTCAGATGAAACATTGGAAAGCATGAACAACTAGGCATTCTTGGGTATTAGCATGGTAATAAATTGCATATTGATACATATGCCTGATTACCAATTTGATGGCACAATATACATAATGAAAACAATCTAAATGTTTTGACCCCTTGTCTAAAGAATGCACAACAATGAGTTTGAGTTCTGTCCATGCCGGATTTCTCAAATTGTCATTCCATCTTTGGTGAACTTTGTATAATTATTAACACCAGAAACATTGATGCAGAGAAAAGGTTCTAATACATTATAACATAGGAATGATGGAACCTCTGTAAGAAGCAGAATTGTCTTGCTAAATTAAAAGTTTCAAATGAATGTTCTTAAGCAAGAAGCCCCCCCTTAAAAAAAAAAAAAGAACAACTTTCTAAATATAGCAAAGGAACAAGTTTTTTAGAATCACAAGTTATAATAACATAATTAAGAAGGGAATGTATTTCTTACTTTGTTGCATTATCTTTGGAAAGAGATGGTGCAACAGTTTTCTGCTTTCAATAACAGATGAAGTGAATTCTTTCTTTCTAACCACTGTGACTATTTGGCAATACCTTTCGTGAAAAACCAAACATTGGCCTTATATTCAAATTGGACTTTCATGTTAGGGTAGTGAATTTTGGCAACACTCAGATATGAAAATCTACATAGTTGAAGAAACACATATCTTTCATCTGTAGTTTTATTGTACTGGAAATAAAGAAAATCATCTCCTCTAAATATTTTTTATAGAACTAGGACCTAATAATATTCTGAATTTCTTCTGATCCCAATGTGAAGTGATGCTATTTAGTAATATTTAAAACTGACATTGGATAAATCTTTATCAATTTGACTCTTTAAGGATTACATAAACTTTTTTGGTTTTGGAATAGGGAATCATTGATATTACATTTTAATATGAATTTTTATTCCATATAACACTTCTAGAATGAAATACACATTTTTTAGTTTTAGTTTTCATAAGTTTCTTTCTGTGTAATCTTTTATATAGATACTAGCTTCACAATCCCTATGCACATTTGTTATTGTCAGTATGTGATATTACTTTTTGCAATCTGCATACATGAATATATTAGATAAACAATAATGAATATATTTGATAGTAAAAAGTGCTCATGGAGCAGGACTAGCAATGCATGCAAATCACAGTGTGTGTAATTTGTAATGTATTTTGTGATAATTTACCTCACAGTTGCAACATAAATTCTCTTTATGAGAGTTCACGTTTGCTATTCTTGCTTAATATTGTTGCATTAATTTAGATATTTGATTTAATTCAGGTCTTCCTAACCATGGCTGACTCAATGTTATCTGTGTGTTGGAAAGACCACACCAGTGAACTTGCTACAGTGTATAAAAGTTTGTTGGAAAACAATTTTTTGGTGGATTGCACTCTATCTGCAGAGGGTCAGAGCCTGAAAGCTCATAGACTGGTTTTATCTGCTTGCAGTCCATACTTTCATGTAAGTTAACAAGTAACCAATTTTTTAAATTTTATATTTATCTTGTGACTGTTGTGACTGTGCTCTTGTTTTATGTTTCCTGTAAGCATTTGGAGTTATTTCAAGAATAACATCGTCTGTCAAACTGTTTTGTGCAACCTATACCAAAATGCTTTCTTATGATCTATTGGGATTTGTGCGAGGATCACATTCTTGTTTTAATAGTACCATAAACCTAATAATATAGACACCTGTATAAATAATTGAGAAATATTTTATGTAGTTTTTGAATAAAGATGTTTTCTCACTTAGGGCTGTGGATTCACTGAAGTGTAGTATGAAAAACCTTTACACATTTATTCTTTCTATGTAAAATTGTGGTTTTGTTAGTTATGTTCTAATTCTTGCTGGCCCTTAATACCTAATCTAAATTCACTGGAATCTTGTAACCACTTGTTTTGATTTTGCAAATTTGTGTACATTTATTTTCTTTGCCATTTCAGTTTGAAGTAAATGTTCTTTCAAAGTTACTTAGCAATTGAGCACAGCACAGTAAAGGAACTTGACAGTTTGAATTCAAAACTCTCCGCTCTGCCTCTTTTTCTATCTGCGAGGGTCTATGGTGAAGATTGAGAGAGGAATGGAATTGAATGAATAACAGCAACCCTTGATAACTACATTTTCCAGCAGGAAGGATGCTGTCTTGATTTTGCACATTAAAAACAAAATTTGAAACCCTGTGAACAACATCCCTAGACAAAAAGACCATCTAAAACTTTTGAAGTCAGAAATTGATGAACAAGTAAAGATAGTGAAAAAGACATTATGATCAAAAATAGAAATGGCATCCAAAGTGTTATTAATAAACAAAAAAATTAAATGAGGGATGTTGTCCTGTTATCTCATTAACTCCAAATATATTTTCAAAATGATCGAGACCTGAGCACAAATCTGAATTGAAACGCTCTATTTTATTGTCTGTCGAAATAGTTAATCAGTGATTTTTTGAAGAATTAAAAGATTACGTCATATTTTGTTGAGATCAGGAACTTTTTCCATTATACATAAAAATGGGGGGGGGGGTACTGTTACTATAAAGTAGTCAGTTGGACCATTGATCTTTTCATTGAAGGGATTTATTTAAAACTTCCTCTTCTAAAAGAACCGCTGATTTTTGGTGCAGCATATTTTCCCTAAGGTTTAAGAGGAAAAAGATTAATTTTGGGTATTTTTAACCATGGAAAATAGAAATCGATGATGGAATCTACTTAAGAATTGAAAAGATTTTATTCCGAAATTTTAAATACTTAACAACTGAAACTTATTAAAAAAAAATTGTTATATTAGGTTCCAAGAACCATGTGAAATATTGTTTATGATGAAAAGTAATACATTTTTAGCAATGTTAACTATAAAAAAAATTAATTTGATAATGACATTTAGAATTTTGAAGATTTTTTCCAATTTTTCACTTTGTAGCCATAAAATTTATCCTGAGACAACAATAATTCTCCTTTTTTAGTTCTGGCACACGAGGTACTCAGGTGAAGATCTGGGTGTAATGTAACTAGTTGAAGCTTTAATTTCACAACAAATCATCTCATATTGGTGAATCTGCTAGAAAAGCATTTTCTATTAACTCTTAAGCGATATATTATTAACTTTATAAACTTTTTTCTTCCTGGTACAGGACAAAATATTGTCAGCCCATGTAGAGAGTGTTTGTAAAATTGTTCCTTTTTTAAATGAAAACTCATATACGTTTATTTTGTGAAATTATGCATATAACATATATTGTTGATTTTAGTATTAATAGATTATTATAACATTTCTGAAAGTAGGTAGTATTCTAGATACTAATGAAGGTAGTTTTAATTATTTGAAGGTCATCTTCCTTCTTAAGTGTTATCACCATCAAAAGAGAAATATTTTATTGGTTTGTTAAATATTTTGTGTATCTAGTGTAACCTTGTACATTTTTCTAAAAGATGCTGTTTGAAGAGGAGACTGGAAAGCATCCTTTTGTCATCCTCTTAGATGCATCGTTTGAAACACTGAAGGCAGTGATTGATTTTGTCTACCGAGGGGAGACGCAGATTCCACATGGCAACTTGAAAGCATTTCTGATGCTTGCTAAGTCCCTGCAGATCAAGGGCCTAAATGGTGTTTCTCAGGATAAGGTGTGTAAAGCAATGATTAAAGTTGTCGTTGTTTCTCTACTGTTGATTTTCACAATCTTAAATAATGAATATTTGCCATTTTTCAGAAGAATAAGAATATTTTCAGAAATACTGCAGGAAATGTTTCTCATGGACCATCTGAGGATAATGAAGACACCTATGGAGTTCAGTGCATTAGTGCTCGCCAGAAGGACAGCCCCGAGAATTCTTCTCAGCACCACCCTGACCATCCGGACTGCTTCTTGGACTCTGTGCACACAAACTCTTCTGTTCCCTTTGAAGCATTTAATGCCTCGAGTGATGAAGTGCAGTCAGAGTCTGTGATCACACGATACACACCTGTGAGAGGTGATGGGGTGTCTGGAGACACTGAAATCACTGTAAAACAAGAAACTTTGTTTACGGTTCTTGCGGAGACAATAAATAAGAGTGTATATAATAATATTAATAGGAATGAAACCCTGACTGCTAATTTTCTAAATGAAATGGATGGAGGAACTTCTTTTTTACTCGCTGAACATTCAAGTAAGTAAACTACTTATCTTAACAGTATTTTCAGTTTCACAAAAATCTGTCTTATCTGCGCAATGAATTGATTTTTCTCTGTGTAAATAATTTTTGAGGTTTTAGGGTATCAACTGGGTTGTATGAAGTAAAAGTATTTTCAACACTTTTGATAGCAAGATCTTTTTGTAAGTCACATATTTCTTTTTAAAAAAGCTGTTTTTTGCATTTATGAAGGTTTTTAAACATTTTAAAAAAAATCTTGTACATTGACATCCACTCATTATAGCTCCTTACACTAACATTTAGTAGGCAAATATGCCATTTCTCAAGACTACTTTTCATAGGAGAAATGCCATTGTGTAATTATTTGGGGGGTAGTTATTTTAATTTTTGAATAGTGTTAAATTTTAGTTGGAATTTTGTAAGACTTTATTATGAGAATATTGTTCAGTGCCTGCAGTGTTCAATAATAATTTTTAATTAATTATATATTTTTCAGACATGTGAAAAACTTGGTTTTAAATTTTTTTAAAGTTATGCTAGAAAGTTAAGTTTTTCCTTTTTTAACTATTACTATTAAGAGAGGTGATAAATAACATAAGTCATGGAAACAATTAAATATTATCATCCAATCAAAAAAGTATATACATAATCAAATATTAGATCTAATAAGCTTCAGCTTGTTTAATTTGTGAATCTAATGATATAATTGATGAATTTACAGGTTAATGTTCACATTATCAAAAATGAGTGGATAGTCATTGAAGTAGGATCAGCTTTGAAACATACATCAAACTTCAGCTGGATGAAGTGGACATAGGGCAAGGCAAGAGGCTAGGGTATATGAGATATGTTACATTGACGAGGAATAGGAGATTCTGTTATGAACAGGGATCAGAATATTGGGGAGATGTTTCTAATACCAGTGACATTAAACTACTTTTGATCTGAAGTTAAAAGTAATTTAAAAAGATTTTTGTGTATAATCCACAGAAATTAATGAAAACTCAGGTTTCTCTTTAATGTGGAGGTCTGAAGATTGCCAAAAAATGTTAACAGAAACATTGCCAATTTGTAATGACTACTTGGAACAAAAAATAAGTTATATACAATATATATATTAAAAAAGAAATTGGTTGTTATTAATAGGAATTATTAGCCAAGTTGGTTAACTATCTTCTTTGAAGTCATGGAGGTGACGTAACTCTAGACAGCATAATTTCTCGAATGGGTGACCATTGGGCAATGTCACAGTGCCAAACCCCTGGCTGAAGGGTGAACGTCAATGACTGTCAATTTTATGGGAGGTTTACTCCACAGTTCTGTTTAATATCAAGAAAGGGCTTGGAGAACATTGTTACGAAATATGTTACGGGGGTAGGAAAAAAGAGAGAGGGAATGTGCATTAGAAATTACATTAGAGAACCTTTAGTATATTCGGCGTAGTAATCACAGATGAACAAGAGATTTACAGGCAGACAAAGTAAAAAAAAATACTATGTTCTTGTCATTAAGGATATTATACAGGCACGTTTTCTTAGGCACTGGAATACCTCCCCCCACTCCTTTGCCAACATTAGTTGAATTAACATTAAATTATTGCTGCGAGCATTGTAGACAAAACTGATAACCAGAAATGTTTGCTCCCGTGTAATAGAAACTATTTTGCACCGAAGAACAAATGAGAAATTTGTTATAAAATTCTTTTTGTCAAAATAACCAAACTTTCCACACCTCTCGCATCTAGTGAAGCGAGGGCTCGAGAAAACGTGCGTGGATAATACCAGACATCTAATAAGAGGGCATCTAATCTTAGGAGTTTTATCTTAAATCATTATCTTTGCAGCAACATCAATTTTTTGAATTCCAGAACCTTGTAGTTGTAGATTTGGTTTATTCAAATGGATGAAAATGAAAGAAAATTTGGCAAAAGTAATTTTATAGTTTGGTTCACATATCTGTTCATGGAAATCTTGCAAGTAATGTCATTTCTTTTTCTATCAAATAAATTTTAAGTCAGTTCAAATAGCATTTTGAACTTAGTACTGACATATTTCCTTGTGACATCCAGCAAACCTCAGTGTGAAATGATACATTATCAAGTTTGAATCAGTAATGCCATAATGTTGGTATTTCATAATAGTATTGCCATAATGTTGGTATTGCTGTAATTCCATCAGTAAGATGTCATTTTTCCTGTAGGTTATGAAATAATCCCCCAAAGTTCTTTTTAGTTACTTTTTATGTTACATAGTAAAATTTAACAAACAATTGAATAAATTATTTATTTGTCCATTATATTCAAATTTGTTATTCATTAATTACAACATAGAATAATATTAAACAAATTTATATATAACTCAATTAAATTGTGCCATTTAAAATAGATGTAAATACTTAATATTAAACGTAATCTTACTTTGCATATTCTCTTCAATCATTGTGAATGGAATTGTGAGGTTAAGATTAAGTCAATATATTTTATAAGAACATTTTTTGAAGTGCAAAATGATATAAATGGTATTTCATGGTAGAAATAAGAATCTCCTAAACTTCTCCCCACAAATAATTAAACCCTTTAAATAGCCTCCCAAATAAAGAAAATCAAAAATATTTAGGAGGAATCCACCAATCTGGCCTTACATACGTGTGTTTGTGTCTGTCCTGTCTGTCTGTGTTTGTGTCTGTCCTGTCTGTCTGTGTGCGTGTCTGTCTCTCTTCGTCTCTCTCTATCTATCATCTACCATCTATATCTATATTGGACTGACACAGACACACGACGTGCAGACAGACAGACAGACGCTAACAGCCGCACGCGAACGCGTGTGACTGTCCTGTCTGTCGTGCGCGTCTGCGTGTCTGTCCTGTCTGGTCTGTATTGTCTGTCTCTCTCTCCCCCCTCTCCCTCTCTCTCCCCCTTCCTCTCTCTGCCTCTCTCCCCTCTCTCTCTCTCTCTCTATATCTATCTATCTATCTATCTTGCGGCAGGACCAAGAAAGACGCAAAAAGTGTCGAATTCCATCTTTGAGGTACTACCCTCAGCTGCCACGTTAGAAAAACTCATGTATAGTCCCCGGTCGATCTTACTTCACTGGAAGCTCTGAGGTTTTGAACAGTATTAATTTATTTTGGAAGGAACTTGGCATCAAGCCCGTGGGACTTTTTCAAAATTTTCTCAAAAAAAAAAGGCTTCAATTTTTCCCTTAAATTTTTTGTAAGAATAGAGGGAAATACTTATATAGTGATAGAAAAGGTCTGATTTCACTGATAACACTGAATTTTCGAAAAATGCATAAGTATGAAAATTTTTGGCGTATTTCTACAACTACAAAATTAAATATAGAGATTTTTTCCTTCAAATGAAATTTGTTAGTTCTTTCATTACGGTCATGAATATTTTTTGAAAATTGCAGTAGTTTTCGTGCCATTTTGTATAAAACATGAATAAGATTAAAAAGTATCAAAAACAAAAATGCTCAAAAGCGGCTCCAAATGTTTTCTTTAAATTTCGATAGGGATAGTGCTTAATGTACTAAGATGACCTAAACCACATTTGCTCTATTCTTTTATTATTATTTTTTTAATTACAAAAATTAATTTTTTGACTTGTCTCTAATGTCGTTAATTAGGGGGCGATTTGTTCACATTATTACGTTTATGAGTGCACTAGCTTTAAATGATGTCTTACAAAAGTTTCTCGAAAGCTCAAAAGTTTTTTGTGAAAATAAGCTCAAAATTACGCATTTTCAGATACGCTCAGACGCCATTTCTCGAAAACGGCTCCAAATGTTTTTCTTTAAATTTTTTGAACGGGTAGTGCTAAATGGACTGAATAACTTGACATATCCTACTTCGATGTATTTTTTTAAAATACAGAAATGTGTTTTGTAATATATCTTTCACGCCGTTTATATTTACATTACCAGAAATTGGTGTTCATTATTGCATTTGTGAGTGCATTTGCTTCAAATAATTTCTTATAAAGTTTCTGGAAAACTCAAAAGTTTTGTGTTGAGAAGCTTCAAATCGCGAATATTCAGAACGGCCCAAATGACATTTTCTCTAAAACGGCTCCAAATGTTTGAACGAAAATTGCTATGTAGGACGTGGTTTCACTCTCGTATAATATTCCTATAGTCGTGTTTCAGTTCTACCATCATGAGACCAAACAATTGAGAAAATATGAAAAAAGCTACTTTGGTTGGCGATAGATAACAGTTGGGAAGAGGGAAAGGCAAAATCGAAAAACTAACTCTGACCAAAGAAATGAGAAAACTAACTAGTACGGGAAAGTCTGTGCCATTGTGTAGCACCACTTAGTTGAGAGTGGAGATTCTTCTGGCTAATTTAAAACATCATCAGCATATGCACGTGCCTGCGTTAATCAAGTATATACATTGCCTCATTAAGACCAGATTATTTATTATAATAATAATCTATCACAAGACAAAGAAAAAAACAAGGTAAAGAGTGGATTACCTTATCTCACAGCAAAGTCAAAGTTAGGCATCAAAAAAACCTACAATTTCTGAATTGGAAAATATGGTGAAGGCTCTTATGTTATATGTTAAATCCAAATTGTATACCTACCTTTTATTTTTTAAATAAATGCGTAAAGGCTTTCATGAGGATACCCACATTCATAGATATAATTAGTCATGTAATTTGTTTAAAGGCTACGAGTATGGTGGTCCCTCTCATGAAAATGCCGAATCTTCTATGATAACTCACACACAACAGCAGCAGAGCAACGAAGTGGTTTCAGGCAGAGATGTTGCTGAGAAATGTCAACCTTTGCAGCCTGTGATTTTGGTTCCAAAATGTGAACGATTAGATGATATTGATGAAGAAAACTTGGATGAATTTGATATGCTAGGAAGTGATATTAATGGAATTTATGCAGAAACAGAACATCCGTGTGGTCAGCAATATCTCGACAAATTCTTAAGTAAGTAGAATAAAATTTTTGCATTTTAATTGCTGCTTATTGGAACGTCTGACCCCTGGAAAACCTACTTACGTTAGAAAAACCCATCTACCGTAGAAAAGTCCGGGAATTTTACTTTTTATTTTTAGTTTTGTGGTAATATTTGAATTTTTGTTTTGGCAGCCCGTTTCTGTGAACATTGTTTGCTAGTGTTTTGGTAGCATAGTCGCTCGCTTGCAATGTATTGTAAGACTGTGGATGTTAATTATGTAAAGTGTTGTCGAATTTAAGTTTTGTGCCAAACATTTTGTTTGTTAAAACCTTGAATTTAATCTTGGTAATTTAATCTTTTACCTTGGTAATCATTTTCACAACAATTTAACGAACAAAAATTAGAAGAACATAAGCGAAAAGGATAAATACTTGAAGCCGGAAAGATTCGATGCATTCGCGGCCCCATCTCAACTCACTAGGCAGAAGCGCAAGCACACGGGAGAGCGACCGTATCGCGTGTCGTTTGCAGCATGACTTTCACCGTAAAAGGAAACAACTTTCACATGCCCATACACGCGAGAGCGGCCGTTTAGATGGGAAGCGTGCGGTAAAGCCTTTACCCAATCAAACAGTTTCTTGTTCCACTTTTGCATCTAACGGGATTCCACCCTTATCAGTGTGACGTGTGGAAAGGAGTTTCCTCTTCAGAGCTCGTTCGCTTTTTACGAGCGCAGTAACACAGTGGAGTTGCAATAGAGCAAATGCGTTTATCACGTGCAGAATATTAAGTAAAACAAATAAATATTTACAATAGGGCGTGCAAACTTACGTCTCATTTATTTGTTTTACTTCATATTCATTTTGATTTTTTGTTGTTTTAAATTGGTGAGTCTATGTTGTACTATATCGAGTGTTATGGTTTCTTTGTAATATTATTTTATTTGTGTCATCTCAGTAATTATATCATTTTTTTCTCCGTTACGCAGTCTAACATGACATGGCGCTCCGAAATTTCCCAAGAAACTCTTTTATGTTGATTGTATATAGGTCCATTCACAATGCAATCACAAACATAAGCATAACACATAGACATAGACATTAACACAAGCGAAGAGTTGGCGTATTCACAATGTCGAACATAAACACAGGCAAAATAAGAGTTTCTATTGGCTATGAGACGCAGCACACGAATCGACACGAATAGTTCGCCTATCGACTTCGATACTCGATTTTGAGTTAACGAACTGTGATTGGCTCATTCCGTATGTCTGACATAAGCATAAGCACAGAAGCTTGAAGCTTGCAAGCTCTTAAGTTAACGTCTTGCGTGTTATGCTTATGCGAACGCATTGTGAATGAGTCCACTTGTAGACGTAGTCCTAACTTTTATGTTAACGCCATGCTTATGCTTATGTTTGCATTGTGAATGGGCCTTTTATGTATATAAATTAAAAATGTGTTGTTTTGCATAAATATGTCTGTCAAACCTTGTGGCCTAATTCATTTAATTATTCCGTATTGCAAACGCGTTTACGCTTGGATATTTCGGCCGCCGTCACCTGTCAGACGTAACGGTCGTATGTTGTCCAGACAGCTTCCGTCGGCGGACGCAGCCCAACTGGGATTTGAGACGAACTGAAATCGGGTCGGGATTATTTCCAGGATTGCTTGGTTAGGGAAATGAAAAAGGGCTTACCTGGTTTGGATATGACTTTATGCGATGCAGTACGAGCACATTTATTGGGAAATGAATGTGGTCCGGTAGGCACGCGGTCGCCGCAGAGTTACACAGAGATTGAGATGCCATTGTCAAGTGACGAATCGGTCGGGAGGCGCTGCATGGGGTCAATGCCCCCCTCAGCTGCAGTCGCCCCCGGGGACGTTGCTAGCGGGCCGGTAGGGGATGGGCCTGCCGCCGCGCCCGATGTCCGTACTCTGCTTCCCCGTCGCCGTTTCCCAGGGCTCACGCCGGTGTAGTCCGTTCGCAGACACGCGGTGTCGCGAACTACGCAAGTTAGCGAGAGTACGCGACCGATCCCCTCACACGTTCGGCTTTTGGATATCTCCCAAACTCCCGTCACACATGTCTGTCCCCGCTGACACTTCATGTGCTTCTATTGCACGTCTCCACTCATTCCATGCCAGCCTTTGTTCGCCTCTCCGGGCTCCACCTGCATTCGTCTCCCCTCTCGTCACGTGTTCAGTCTCGTCTGTCTTATTGGTCTGCGTATCATGAAGTTGTTATTCGTCCCTTTGGTCACGTGCAAGGTGAATCTCGGAACTCTGTTCCCGAGTGTTGCGTCAGTCGAAGTGGTATCCCTTCCCATTTGTCACGTCTTTTAAGGAGACTCCCAACGTTCTTCAATGTCCGAGTGGGGGAAGTCCCTTCACGTATTTTACTACGTCACAGTGATTCCTAAAAGCGTGTTCTTTGTGCGACCATTCGGTCCTGGGTTAATTTTATCTGCGTTCGGCTGCGTTATTTATGCTGTCGCAGAGTAGGTCACATTCTGTTATTTTATGAATATTATTGCTCTGCGTTGTGAGTAGAAAGGACAGGAGGAGATAGACATTTGGGGTAGATTGTAATTGCATCAGTCAATGTATAGTGAGATCACACACTATCTATTCTTGAAGTGTGTAAATCCGCTAACGTGAATATTGTTTGTGCGTGTTCGTGTGTTTCTTATACTCAGTGAAATTAGGAAGTCTGTTAATTAACCAAATCTTCTTTACGAATCTCTACGACTCAGTCTTAGTCTCAAAGACTGGGAAAAGGATACCACTTCGACTCATTTCTACCATCGCCAAAAGGCATACGAGGTGTATTTTTAATATAAGATAGTGCAATGCAAATATGGGTGGTGGAACCCACCATTCCGTTCAGTTAAAGGAATCCCACAAGAATATGAGGCTTCTGCTGAAATATACTGGCTATTCGAATCACTAATGGGAAATCGTAGGTGATCTCAAAGTTCTGGAAATTCTTGTTGGAATGCAGACTGGTTACACAAAATATTGCTGGTTTTTATGTCACTGGGATAGTAGGGCAAGGAAAGATCATTATGTCAAAGAGTGGCTTTTGAGAGACATTTTCAAACCTGGGGAAAACAATAAGTTGCATGAACCCCTTTTTGACAAAGACCGTGTACTGTTACCACTCCCTCTGAAATTGGGTTTTATGGAGAAAATTGTGACGGCACTGGAAAATGATGGCCAGGTTTTCAATTTTTGTTAGCAAACTTTCCTGCGATTTTTACTGCAAAAATTAAAGAAGGAATTTTCATTGGGCCTCTGATTCGGTTCTTGGGAAACGTAATGTCCGAGAAATACAGGGAACTGACGGAACACATTCTAGACTGTTACAATGTTATGGGTTGGAACATCCCTCCGCAATTACATTTCCTTCATTCCCATTTATATTTCTTCCCACGTAATTTTGGAAATGAGAGTGATGAACATGGTGAGCGATTTCGCCAAGATATCACTGCTGTGGAAAGACGAAAGGGAAGATGGTCCCCAAACTTTTTGGCGGATTACTACGAGACACACATACAAGAAGTTTCACCAACCACCCGCAAACTGAAAGTTTCCGGTAATAGTTTGTAACTTGTGGGTTCAATTCAAGCTTTATTAGGCTTTTTTGTAGTGTTTTCATTTTATGTTTTGTAATACAAACAATTTTTGTTACGTGATCTGAATATTAATCTTCTACAGATTCCTCTAGGATTGTTTCTGAGTCGTTTCCAAGTTTCTAGAGAGGTATATGTAACGTATATTTTCCAGAAAAATTGGAACGTGACGGAATATTTCTGATTTTATTTTCGCAATCAGCGTATGTGACTTGGTAAAGGACATACTTTCATCTCGCGGCAAGACGCAAAGTTAACATTTGTTGCACTGTATAATAAGTGGACAGTATTGTTTAGTCGCAAAAAATCATCTAGGCGCCTATAAAAACAATCTCATTTTGTATAGTAAAATGAAAAATTGTTTTAAATTTTTCCCCTTTTTTTAAATACACAAATCATGTACGTAGACTTCAATATAAAACAAGATTTACATATTATATATTACAACTTTTTTACTTTAAATTTTTCCTATAGTTTTCATTGCAATACATTACTAGTAAAGTTTCAAGGTTATTTTAAAATTTGCGACGTTCCGGAGACAAAATAAGTTCGAATGCGGAAGAGGATATCTCATCTACTGCTGCATTCTTGCATGTATTTTGTGGTGGTAATGGGTAAGTGCAACAGTAGTAGCATGGAAATCTTCTGTAAATTGACATTTATTTACCCGTAATATTTCACTTTCTGACTATTGTGACATACTCATGATTTTTTTAACAACATTTGAAAACTCTCTAATTCGTTTTCCCTTGTCATTTGGAACTTTCCCTAATTGATCTACTGCGGATAAAAGGAAGGATGGAATCACAATGAGTCAAACCTGAGTTTCTAGGTTTTCAGTTAGATTTGCAAGTAACACAGAGTTTGAACTTTCTTATGCAAGATTATGTTTAAGATCTTTATTCTCGAGCATAAATTTTGCACCTTGTGTAGACAGTGCGTCATCAGAGAGCTTGCTAACACCTTCTGCAAATTGTTCGAAATTAAGCAATTGGTATGCATTGCTTCTATTTTTTATTTTTTTGCCATACCATCTGCAATTGGTGGTATGCAAACCGCAATTTCCTTTCTCTTCTGCATTGCGGGAGATGAGAGTTTGGTATTGACAGTTCGCCGGCGTCTCTACGTTTCCCTATCAAACGGGCCACGGACGGCGCGCGATCTGTCCTTCCCATTCCTTGCCCTATCCTCTCCCCTTACACATACACACACTAACATGCCCTACACTACCACATATCCCGGGAGACCGGTCGGGAGCTTAGAGCTTGTCCCGGCTGGGGCGGTGCCCCGCTGATGGGAGAGTCCTGGTTAGGGGGAAACCCCACTAGCCGACGGTAGGTCGGCGCCGGATCTCACCATCCAGCGGGGGAAGAACACCGCCATCTCCCGAGAAAAAAACATGCACTACACTAACGGTACTAATGACCAGAGCAGTTGACGCGCCCGGAAACACGAAAAAATCAATCAATCCATCTACGTTTCCTTGGCTACGGCATGCACCGGGCCAATCGCGACAGTTCCGTCAGCAGCTGCCGACCCGCGTTGCCAGTGAATTGTACTCATTGCCACGTGCGCGGCCAAAGGCACGCTGGTTGGGTTACGAGCGTAGGGCGCCGCGCTCAGTGTCAGACCCGAATGAAACGTAAGCCCTGATAGATTGACATATAAATCATATTCATCAGGTGACAGTATCAACAGCTCATTACAAAACAATCACATTATATGTGTTATATGTGATCACATTATTTGGAAAAATAATCATACAGGGACAAGATTGGGTTTTTGAAATTTCGTATTGATATTGACGAGCAATTGTTATCTGCGCATTCACATGACAAGAGAGCAATATGTGAATGTTATTTAGTGAGTGCTTTGGATTGCTTGACAAGAAGACACCTTGGAAGAATCCGACCTCGAGGCGACAAAATTAAACAACAGAATCGATGTGTGGTATGTCAAGAATGGTAGACATCGAGAGCCTACATTCTGGTGCCCAGTAGTAAAGTTAGACTTTGCCATGGTTTCTCCGATCAACACCAGGCGAATGCCGGAGCCGTACTCTAACAAACGGGCGAGGACCGCCCGTGATCTTTCCTACCTCTTCTTTGTCCTATCCTCACTCAGTACACACACTTACACTAGCATGCACTACACTACCACACATGCCAGGAGAGCGGTCGGTAGCTTAGAGCTTGTCCCGGCTAGAGCGCTGCCCAGCTGGTGAGAGATACTTGGTTGGGGAAACCCTGCTACCCGACAGTAGGTCGGCGCCGGATCTCGCCATACAGAGGGGGAAACCACCGCCACTTCCCAAGCAAAAACACACACTACACGTACGGGACTAATGCCCTTGGTTGATGCGCCCGGAATTACTAACCATCAATCAACTCAGTAAGTGTAAGATGAAATCGATAATTTCCTGGGTCTTCAAAATTCAATCAGGCGGAACGCGGCCAATGGCCTTTACGATCTGTTTTTTGTTGAACACATTTCATTAGGAAAAAATTGTAGCTTCATAATTCTAGTTGTTGGATGTCGCCGGAAAAAGGTTGAATTTTTTCAATTTTCGAAAAATTGGGGTTTTAACGAACATGAGACCTCCGCCATTCTCTTCAACGTCCTTCACTCTACCCAATAATACAGTTTATCGAAAACAGCCATTTTTTAAATTTTGAAAATGTCCCTGGTAATTCATAAAAGTACCATCCACAATTAAAATATCGGTTTCGAATTCAAGGAACCGCGACATCATCCAGATCGATTGAGGAATAATTTTGGAGAAAGTCGGCTGGACTGTTTAGCCGCTAGCGATGTTGACAAACGGACGGACAGATGTTTTGCCACCCTTCGACTTTTCGAAATCATGGATCCACAAGACATGGATTCTGGCTACAGGACGTGTTAGAGGATTTTTTTTTATTTAGCAACTGGATGCTCTCTTACCGTCACTTTATGCACTTTTTCGTCACCAGAGGGACGGCAATGAGAATTTTTCTGCCAAAAAATTCGCCGTTTGTTCGCGCAGCATTACATAATTTTCTCTCTACTACGTAAGTGGTAGGGAGAAAGTAAAATTACTGATTTCCGTTTTACAGTTTCACACCGTCCTTCCGTGATGCTTTGCCCTCCGTGCCCCTGAACATGCAGACGTCACGCGCTGTTAAGTCGCCGAGGCTCATGGCTGTCATGGGGCGTGCATCATATTCCCTCGTCATATTTCCTCCTCCGATCGCCACCACGGCCAATACCATTTCTGAGAAATGGTGAGATGACTTATATCAATACTTCTCGGAGGAGATAAAATCAGGTCGTTCCGCAAAACGTAGTTCCCCGTGGTTCACACTATTAAAATCGCTACCTATTCCTAAACTAAGATTTCCGTTGAAAAGTGTTCTGTCGTCGGCTTCGTCCCTGTTGTGAGGGCGTCGGCGAGAGGCCTTTGTCAATTTCGGTTCCGTGGGCCTTGAGCGCCGAGAGGCGTTGCTAAGAGGCATTGCTTGCTGTGCAGGCGCAGAGGGCCTCCCACTGGAGGAGCTGGCAACGCAGCGGCGGAGTCTCGCAGGGCAGCAGAGCGAGTCGTCCCCGCCGCACACGGAGCTGCAGTCGCACGAGGGCCGCCACGCTCACCCGGGCGAACAGACTCTGCCCAGCGACGAGGGCGGAACGGCTTCGGCCCACTCACCCAACGCCAGCACTCACAAGCCCAGGCGCGCAAGGAAAGGGCGTTTTCGATGCGAAGTGTGCGAGAGGGCATTCCCTGCGCCATCAAAACTCTCCGAGCACATGCGCTCCCACACCGGAGAGAGTCCGTTTCGCTGCGACACGTGCGGGGCGACATTTCATCACAAGTCAACCATCACCACTCACCAACGCATACACAAGGGAGTGCGTCCGTTTAGATGCGACGTGTGTGGTAAGACATTTACTCGTAAGGTAACCCTCACCAGACACCTACGCTTACACACCGGAGAACGTCCGTTTAGATGCGACGTGTGTGGTAAGACATTCACTCGTAAGCTATCCCTCACCAATCACCAACGCATACACACCGGAGAACGTCCGTTTAGATGTGACGTGTGCGGTAAGACATTCATTCAGAAGATACTCCTCACCAATCACCAACGCACACACACCGGAGAACGTCCGTTTAGATGCGACGTGTGCGGTAAGACATTCATTCATAAGATATCTCTCACCACTCACCAACGCATACACAGGGGAGAGCGTCCGTTTAGATGCGACGTATGCGGTAAGACATTCACTCTTAACAAAACTCTCACCATTCACCAACGTATACACACGGGAGAGCGACCCTACCACTGCCATGTGTGTGGAAAGAATTTTCGTCATAAGAACAGGTTCGCTTCTCATATATTCAGTCATACGGAGTTGACTATAGAGCAAATGGGATATGTGAGATATGGATCTTCTAGTGTCAACAACATGAACTGTCAAATTTCAGTTCCTGTGAAGGGTGATTCTGTTTGTGCGACATTTGCTCCGTGAGCCTCTGTGCAAATCTTGTGCCCGCACTACTACCGCCTCCCAACAGTTTCCCAGGTCGAGTGAGTTGGTGCTATTTAAGTCTCGCAAGGATTGAACAAGGGAACTTGTCACAAAGGACTTTTGTGATTTTATTGAATATTTGCATTCACATCCAAGAAGTATCCTAGAATTCTTTTCTCCCGTTATCAGGGCAGGAAGACATCGCTCTGTGAGCATGTGCAATAAGGAAGATTTATGACTGTTTACATAACAAGACAAAATATATTGGCATGCTCCGTTTTTTTTCCCAGAGCAAAGTACAAAGTGGTTCTCACTTCGGCAGTGAAATTGATGGTGTCGACGAATCGAGGTATACATATTGCTCAGAGAATTCAGTGGTTAGATGGATGCTTCCTGTTTGTATACTTATTCTGCAGTAAACGGTCTTACAGAGGTGATGAAGTCAACTCGCCGCATAAGCCGATCTTCCCCGAAAATCCTTTATTCGAGCCCCCTTTCCTTGCTCGTCCTGCGCTCTGAACGGACCTACGAAGTCCTTGATCTTTGAATTGGAGAAAGCGAATTTTCGACGCGGGTTAATAAAATTCCTTGGATTTTGTGTAGCTCCAATTCAATTGGGCACAAGGAAAATACCTTCGAAGAGTTTACGTCTGTGGTGGATCCAGCCAAATATTTGGGGGGAGAGGAGACCGTGGATCTTTTTTAAATAATAGACATTTGATATTATATTGTATATTGTTTTTGTATGCTATATACGCTATAATATGTTATATATTGAATAATTACATAGTTGTAACGTAAATAAGTATTAAAATCAATTGTACTGAATAAAGGAAGGTAACAAACGAAAACTTAAGGCCTTTTGGGGAGGCCATGCCCTCCCCCCTCCCTGGATGCGCCATTGTTTGGTTTTTAAAACTGCTTTGATCTGTGTTAACACCAGTGTTGGTGAATGTTTATCCTACCTTAGGGGGGTGGAGTTTTCTTTTCGCCACAATGCGCGCGCGCGCCATCATTTAGGTCTTGTTTTCTCGTATAAATGTATTAACATTGATTTTTCAAATAAAGAATATCCTTAAGATTATGAATTGAATTGATTTACAACATTGTAACTTTTTGTTCCTGTAGAATGATTTGGGAAGGGCTTCTATGTAAAACTTTTGGCGCTAAAACAGCACGTATTTTCTCGCCTTTAGTAATGGTTATGTAATTCCATTTATACCTTCATTACTCTCCGAATTAACACATCTGTCGTCAATTTTTGTAAAACTCACAATTGATGGAATATTTGGTGCGAAAACTAAATATTTTCAAGAAAATATCACCACAAATTTGACACAATAACTGCTTATCATACAGCTAAATCATGTCACAACATTGAAACGTAATTTACAGAAGTTCGTAAGTCGCGACGCAGAATATCATTGTTCCATTTTCTTCATATAATCCATATTTTTTGAAATAGTGTATATATTTTTCACAAAGCGAAAGAATCTACATTTCTTGATCAAAATTTATTGATTATTAGTTGATGTAACAATATTGCTATGCATAAATCCAACGAATGTTAACATTCAAATTTGTTAATGTTTGTAACTTAAAAATTAATGTTAATCTATACATTTTCATCACAGTTAACGTTCTGAAACCTCAGGTTGCGATCAAAGAATACAATATTTTATACGTTCTCCTTAGAAGTCATATAAACACGTTAGGTATACGAAAATTAATACAAAATTAAGTAAAACTAGTAGATGTACATTATCAATAACATAGGTCGACGCTTTACCTAAACTTACTCTCACCTATCCTCACTGTGTATGCAGTTACATGGTATGTAGATCCTCCAAAGTAGGCTTCCCTCTCGAACTCTCAACATTCCAAAAGATAAGCTATGGCATTAGAAAAATGTTTACAAAAATCTTTTGTTTCCGTTGACATTCTGATATTTGATTAAACGTCTTAATAAAAATCCTATTTGTTTTTTTAGAAAACTTATAGATTTAAAGGTTTCATTAGTTAATAATTAATGTTAATTAAATAAATGATTAACTGACAATTGAAATTAAATAAGTTATTGATTCTGAGATTATGTTTGTGTTTTTGCTCCTGGCTCCACCTGGAAAAAATATCACAAACCGCCATTGATATCTTGTCTGCTTTTGGATTCGCTTCATCGTAATTTTTTTCATCTTAATTTTGAACTTCATTCTGTTAAAAAAAGAACCAATACTAAATACAGAAGCTTTCTGTCAGTTCATGATTGACAAAGCAAATTTTAATGTGAACACATTATATGGTCTCAATACGGTCCATGTTATGGGAGGAATAACGACAAATAATTCCCTAATCTTCATTCGAGCTTCCTCTGCGATAAAATCCTTGCCAGCAATTCGTATTATTTGCTGACCCAGTTCGTTTTGATGGTTTTAACTGCTTTGATTTTGAAGGAAAACTTCTTAACTTAAGCACTTTATGCATTGGACAGTCTTTCTTTGATCTTCCGTAAATTCTGTCGTATTCTTCTTCGCACTCAGAAAGCAATGGGTTTTGAAGTTGTATCTGTTATGTGATCTATGTGCTGTTGATATACCTCGCTGAGATCTATTTCCCGTTTGAAATGATGTAGAAATCAATTTTGGATTAAAATACTTCTCATGGCAAAATTTAGGAACAGTCACTTCGTCCCACAAAAACGACTTGAGGAATTGACTTGACACTTTTCTTTTTCGCCACAATCACATCATCTTCGTCCAGACTCCTCTCACACATGAAACACGCTTCCGACATACATAAACGTTATTAATTGGTAACGGTATTTATTGTGGGAATTCTGATTTGGTGTTGTTGACGTTCTTATCAGACGAAATAAAAGAGGTCATCTTCGTCAACATACTAGCTTTATTAAGCTAGTATAGCTAATATTTACTTTAACAAAAACAAGATATATTATAATGAATTAGTTTACATTTGCATTGTATAATTTAAAAAAAGACTCAATATGCCTGTAACAAATAATGTACTTCCGGGTCAATGACCCCCATCTCGATCAGGTTTTTGTCCAGTTTCCCTGATCCATTGAGCAAATGCTGAGATGGCCCCTTGATTTGCTTCTGGACGTAAATGTAGCTTCACCATGCGCACGTTTTGTTGAACTTTCCTTTGCTTGTAGTGGTAGTAGAGCTTAGGGTGAGTTTCTATTTGTTAACAATACAGAAAAATCAAGTCTGTTCGTTTCTTTACCGTTAAAAATAAGTTTTCTATAATTTGGCAACGAAAATATCTAGTTTTTGAAATGTTAATCTCTCGCTTTTTAAATTTGTTATTATTATTATTATTATTAATCTTTCAACTATTAATAGTTAAATTGTTGGGAAGGGATTCTAAAACTCAAGAAAGCGTGCGCAGATGATACGTCACATACAGTTTTTGACTGTTTTTGACTAAATAAATTAATATGTTGACGATGATGACCTCTTTTATTTCTTCTAACGGTATTTATTGCGAACTTCGCCTTCGAGTGGGGTCGAGAGAGGAAATAACTCGTATTGTAGCAGCGATGTACGAAGGCTGATCAACAAAGACTGAGACTGTTTCCTGTAGCTTCCGTGAGAGTTTCGCTCGAGAGAGCGGTTTTTTATGTATGAAGTCCGTAGGCGGTAGAACACTCGTATCGGTAGGTTGGTAGTAATGCTCTATTTTATAGACGCACCCTGCATTTCGCGTACCAGACAATGGAAGTGACGCGAAAATTCAATCAAATTCTGTTTTCGTTTAAACCGTACACCCACTGAAACCTTCGAAAATCTGAAGCAAGCGTATGGTGAAGATGCACTACCTCGTGCAACAGTGTTTTTGGGTGGTTCCAGGACTTCAAAGAAGACCGACTTGTCTGTGTTAAGCGAGGTGGGTCAGGTGTTTCGGCTTAATGAGAATGCGCATCCTCATGTCGCAAATAAAGTCATGCAGTTTCTGGCTCGATTCAACATTACTTGTGTACCGCATCCACCTTATAACCCTGATCTTGCACCCTATGATTTTTTATTCTCATCACTATAGGCGCATTCACCTTATAGCCCTGATCTTGCACCCTGTGATATTTTATTCCCATCACTAAAGGCGCATCCACCTTATAGCCTCGATCTTGCACCCTGTGATTTTTTATTTCCATTACTAAAGGCGGTATTCGATTTGAGAACTCTGAAGTAGAACGTAGAAGTGCACGAGAAAAGTGGCGATGACCTGACAAAGAATGGTCTGCAACATATGTTCAAGGACTGGCAGAGACGCTATAAAAAGTGCATTGAAGGAAGAGAGGACTACTTTGATCTATCGATATATTTTATTGAACTATCATCTAAAGATTGAAATGGAGTAATATACATCTGTGGAAAAAAATCAGTCTCAGTCTTTGTTGATCATCCCTCGTAGAAGTGCTACTAGGAGCGATAGCATGGCCTAGGTTTAAGATTTTCAAATGTGTTGGAAATAATAATCTTCATAATTTTTGCATAGAAATAAGAATATTTAGAGAAATACGAAGACTTGAAGCAGTATTTCTACCACCAAATACGAGTTTTCGTACGTGGAGCAGAGACAGCCATGTTGCATGTGAGCATGCCTGTGTAATACCATTGTAATACTGTGTAATACCATGTGTAATACCATTAACAATAATGTAAGTAATAATAGTAATAATAATAACAATAATATCACGAAGAAGAACAAATGAAGGTCATTTTATTACAATTTACTACGCTGTTAATGAATGTAAAACGTGTTAGTTTCGTATACGCCTGATCACCATCCCCGTCCAATACATATCCATAGACTTTAGGGCGTAAATTGCAATATTATAATATTAGGTAAGAGTTTCCCACAATATATTGACCTTTATTTGTCTAAACAAAAATGTCTGTCACTTTTGGTATGTCATAATATTTATGTACACATTTTGACGTGTCATACACATTTTTCTGATTTCCAGTCATCAAGTGTTTATCTGTTCTCTCGTTACTACGTCTATGTGTTTCTTCCGGTTGTCACCACCGTCAATAACATTTTTAGAAATGGTGAGATTGTGTTTCAAGTCATCTACTCCGAGGAGATACTGGCGAAAATTATATTCCAGCTATTCGCAATAGTTATTAGATGACGTCTGAACTGATTTTGGTAACAATTCCCTCTCCTAAACTCCCTCTCCTAAAGGGGACCAGCAAATTCCTTGGCCGACTTTTTCAACTGAAGTTTTGCGTAGGGGAATGACAAAGTGCTGTGACACTTTGCTAAGAGTCCTTGCATGCTGTGCAGGCGCAGAGGGCCTCCCACTGGAGGAGGAGCTGGCAACGCAGCGGCGGAGTCTCGCAGGGCAGCAGAGCGAGTCGTCCCCGCCGCACACGGAGCTGCAGTCGCACGAGGGCCGCCACGCTCACCCGGGCGAACAGACTCTCCCCAGCGACGAGGGCGGAACGGCTTCGGCCCACTCACCCAACGCCAGCACTCACAAGCCAAGGCGCCCGATGAAACGGAGATTTCGTTGCGATGTGTGCAAAAAGGCATTCCCGTCACAAAATCTACTCTCTAGACACGAGCGCGTACACACGGGCGAGCGGCCGTTTCAATGTGAAGTTTGCTGTAAGACGTACGCGCAGAAACAACACGTCTCTCACATGCAGAAGCACATGCGTGAGCAGCCTCCGCTCAACGAGGGTGGAACGAGTTCGGCCCACTTACCTAATGGCAGTACTCACAGGCCTAAGCGCACCGAGGAACGGGCTTTTCCTTGCAATGTGTGCCAAAAGGCATTCCCGGCTCCATCAAAACTCGCGAGGCACGTGCGCATACACACGGGAGAGAGGCCATATAAGTGTGACTTTTGCGGTAAGATATTCAATCACAAAGGAAACTACATTCGTCACACCCGCTACCACACGGGAGAACGGCCGTTTCGCTGTGACATTTGCGGCAAGACATTTGTTGTGAAAGGAATCCTCAAGATTCACATGCGCGTACACACGGGAGAGCGACCGCATCGCTGTGACATTTGCGGCAAGACATTCACTGTCAAAGGATATCTCAAGTCTCACATGAGCATACACTCGGGAGAGCGTCCGTTTAGATGCGACGTGTGCGGGAAGACATTCGCTCAGTCCTACAATCTCGTCATACATTATCGCATTCACACGGGAGAGCGCCCCTACCACTGCGACGTGTGTGGAAAGGATTTTCGTCATAAACATATATTCTCTTCTCACAAGCTCAGTCACACAGAGAAGAGGTCATAGAACAAATGCATTTACACGTGGACAAGTGTGTCTGTGCGACAGTTGATCCTTGTACCCCGTGGCATATCCTATGGGAGCTCTGCCGCCGCATGCAACCTCCTCCTCGCTGACGGAGTTACTGCCTCTGTGCTCGTTAAATTTCGCGAGGTTTGAATCGGTAACTTATCAGAGAAGATGAGTCTGACTTGTGTAAAATAGTAATATTAATAACCGATATCATCCTGGAATTAGTTCGTCACGTTATGCGGCAGGAATGCGAAATATTTATTTATTTATTCATTCATTTATTTAAGTCAAAAAACAGTTAAAACTGTGTATGATGTGCTATGGGGAGAAGTGGATTCTGTGTACGTTTTCAAAATTCTGTGATCCCTACACCAAGTAATGTACTACTGGAATTTTGAATTTAAATAAAAGTTCCCATGTAATAAAATCTATTTCCCAGGATAATAGCGCTCTGAGCACGTTAAATAAGAATATTTTGCCTGAATAGATAGGGACAGTAGGCACTAAACATAGTATTCTAGACGCCTTAAAAGGCACCATCTTCTTTAATATAAGTCATTTTACACTTAAATGCAGAAATGAAGGAAATTGTAAGAGGATAATAGGGGGCAAACACGAGAGAGCGTCCGTTTTGATGCGATGTTTGCGGTAAAGCTTTCGCCCATTCAAACCGTCTTGCCTGCCACTTTTCACATTCATACGGTAGAGAGCCCCTATCACTGCGACGTCTGTGGAGAGGATTTTGGGGGCAGAAAAGCATTTGCTTCTCATAAGATGAGACACGAGCGGTAGCCTAAGAGCCAATGGGTGCGCGTGCAGACACGTTTTTCGTGAATCTCCGAGATTCAACGAAATCAACTCCCAGTTAAGGAACTGGGCCTGTAATCCTATTAAAATGTCCTTGATTTGTGCATATAAGTGAATTAATTAGTGAATAAGTAAATGAATTATATAAAAGAAGATGGTGCCTTTTTAGGCGTCTAGAATACTATTTTTAGTGCCTAATGTCCATGTATTATCTAATCAGGCAAAAATATTCTTATTTAATGTGCCCAGAGCGCTATTTCGCATTCCTGCCCCATAACGTGTCGATCTAATTCTAGGATGAATTTCTGAAGGCAGAGGGGAAAGTTGGCTTGCTACGTTTGCTTTACCCACTTTTGCATTGCAAATGTTAAGCGCCCACTACCACCGCCTCCATCGGTTTCCTAGGAACCCTGGCAGTTAGTGCAGAAGAGAGACAAGAGAAGTTGACAAACATCGAATGAAAACTTTGTGGATATTAGTAAATAGTAATGTCTACAACTAAGAAAAAGTCTTATCCCGTTATTCTGTCTACTAGTCGATATTGCGCTGTGATCATGGGAATTAAGTAAATTTCTTTGCCTGATCACATAATAAGTCAACTTTCTTTATTATTTGGAACAAGCTGTCTTAACATATTCTTTTCAGAGCAGCGCTCTAAACAATGCGAGTTGTGATAATTAAAGCTGTTGAATTTGGCAAGAGGGTAGATGGTGTCTTCCAACCCAAGCCTATGCCAGTATGCCTTGATGCATAGATTGATTCTCTCATATTAGCTCTTAATATCTTTTCTCGGAGAAAGCCTCGTTCCGTGACATTTCGTGCTCCAAATCCGGAGTTCGCGCCCGTTTCATACATCGTCCTGCGCTCTAACGAGACGGGGACAAACGATGACCGCAGTAATTGCTGTGGAAGAAACGAATTTTCAACGCGAGCTAAATAAAAAGTATATTATCTTATTGGTTCTCCAAGCTCAACTGATCGCAAAAAGAACTATAGGTATTGTAATTACAACAGTGGCCGTTTTTAGAGCTAATTTTGATTTCTATTAACACGGCTCTTGGAGCAAGGCTAGGGAATCGTAAGATAAAGATAATTTTCTGTGCGCTTGGTGTAAGATTTTGCAAACATAAATAGGTGATCACTTTCTATTGCGGATATGCGCCGTAGTTATCTATTCATTTTTCATACATGCATTTATGTATCAACATTTACTTTTGAAATAAAGGAATTGTATACCAACAAAACGAGTCTGGCTGCTTCACAAGGGCTAGTCCAACCCCTGTGATGTGTCCTAAACCCAAATCTTTGGATAATTTCGATGTTACTCTGGCTGGTACATCCCCAGAGCTGTGCACCATACGTCCATATTGGTTTCAATATTTGCTTATAAAGTAATATTGTATATTGAAAGACAAGAACATTTTCCAATTATCCAGTACATTTTTCTGTATTTAATATTTAGTTCTTCTCTTTTTTTCTTTACATGTTCTTTCCATCGAAGCTTACAATCCAAAGTTATACAAAGATATTTTGCTGTATTTGCATATGGTACCATGTGGTTGTTTATATAAATTGGAATGTGTTCAGTATGCCTGTTTATGAAGGTCATGTGAACACTTACTTTCATTTAATATGACATTTCATCATTATTTTCTTTTCCAATTTTCTTAGATGTCTGGGACAAGTTACTTTTTTATTATTTTTTTCATTTCTTAATCTCTGCAATTCCTTTGCAACTAGCATCCCCTAAAACCCGCCGGATGTTCATCTCCACAATGTATACATTTTTCTTTACTGTTATTTGGTTTTTGCAGTCTTTACTATGGTGTTTACCTGCACATTTTTCGCATTTTGGATCAGAATTACAATACTTTTGAGAATAATTAAAAGCTTGGCACCTTTTACATTGGGGAATCAATTTTGAATGCTTAAATGCATGTATTTCTACTTTATAGCCCAAAATATTTGTTATTGTATAAATCTTATTAATATTTTCTTCTGAACTGAATGATAGCACGAACATATCAAGTGGTTCTTTGTTTTTCCAACTAAGCTTATTAACAGCATCGATTATTTTGAATCCTTTTCTATTCAGGTCTCCAATTATATCAGCTTTCTCACAGGAATATGGCAGTTTCTTTACCATAACTCCAATTTGTCTTGTTTGTTTGTTTTCATAAGAATACCAGCTGTATTTTTCATCTAGTAGCATTTTTGTTATAGATCTATATTCTTCTTCATTAACATTTATTATAATGTCATCATTCAGGAGTTTCATAGTAAATTTCTCTGGGTGTGTAACTTTATTGATAATATTTTGTAAAACACTAGGTTCTTTGATACCACTCACTATGATAGGTGGGGGAGGTGGGATTTTTTTATTACTATTGTTGACGGAACAATGAGCTGTGGAAGATGGTGGAGTAATCAAATTTCTTTGCAGCTTTGGTGAGGAGTAGGTATTCATTTTCCTCGTCTTACTTTTACTTTTCACTCTAATTCATTGTTTCCTCAGCTAATTCTTCTTCATCTTCGTAGTAAGCACCGGTTTGCACGTCATTAGTGTTATATTATCTTCAATTTTTAACCCCATAGATTGTATTTTATTGCCTAACACTCTTATTTGCTTTTGCATTTTTTCCATTGAATCACTCATTTGGTGAATTTCTTGAACTGCTTTTTTCCATAAATTATAATATTTTTGACCATCTTGATAATGTATTTCTCTGTTTTGTTGTATCAATATTACGCCTTCCTAAGAATCCTTAACATCGGCTTCTGAGGGTGAATTTTTTGCAATTTCCATGTCTTACTGCCTGGAGTGTTGTTTTCTTTAGTTGTCAATGTATCATCAGATGCTTTTTTAAATTTATTTTTTCAGTTTTGTTTGTTGGTTGAGTTTTTTTTTGTTTCTTTATCAATCTTTGTCCCATGAGTACCTGGAGATTTAAGTATCCAGCTATTCAGAGCCCCGCATGAATAGGTGAGGTTAATTGCAGTGGGGGGTCGCCTGGTATCCCCCAGGCTCCGTTCGAGACGCAGATACCCCCTGCGCCACTTCTAGCCATCGGTACGGGTCGCTTCACACCTTGGCTTGGGGAATTATTAAGAAGAAAAAGACAAAGTGTCGGTAAAAGAAGAGTAGATTGAAACTGAAGAAAAATGAAAGTGAAAAAGCATAGAAGAAAGAAAGAAAGTGAATGACCCCCTGGCCCACGTAACCTAATAGCATCAGGGTCGAAAAACACAAGGGATCAAGAGAGACCTAATAGAAAGATCAAAGAAGTGTAGCACAAAGTAACTAGAACCATGCCACTCTAGAAAAGAAACCACCGTGACGATCAGTACCGCAGGCGGGGGAAGGGAAGGATATTTAGGATGGATTTAGAGGTTGGCTGTAGAAAAGGACAGACGGGTCGTTGTGAGACAGCCCTTCGTATGACTCCTCAACCGAGGCATGTACACCATGGGTGACCCTACCGGTAGCAGAGTTGATCTATTCGTCAATTGACCAGCAATGTCCTCGGCTTGGAGAACGCAAACCTCCTCGCCCACACGGTCAGTGTTACTTTAAGGCGGTGTCTTCTGAAGGAGGATCTAAAGTATCGAAGATACTTTAGATCCCCCCGGATCAAATATGTTTATCAGAAACATAAATAAGGTCATATTCAATTTTTCCAAAATATCTATTGCGTAAAATTTGTGTGAAGCAGACGCTTTTAAAAACATTTTAAAACTATTTTCTCAGAAATGGCTTCAACATTTTTTGTCGTATATAGCCAAGGACTGCAAAGATAGTGGTGATGGTCATATTTTCGGCGCACTCAACATTTTAGAAAATTGCAAAAACGGAATTGTTAATTCTAATTTCGCGCACTTCGTTGCAGGCGTTGCCAGACCGCAAGAAACAATAGAGTAGTTTCAAAATTCTTTGTGTTCATCCCATTGTTGTCGGTCATGATTGTGTGATGTATATAATATTCTCAAGAATGGAAATAGATTGAAGGAACGTAATAAATTTATTTAATTTAGAACCTGAACTGAGGCGACCGGTACGCAATTTTGGTGGTGCCAGTTATTGATGCGAAGTTATTGAAGAAGAATGCAGTAACAAAACATCGATGTTCAAAATTAAAACATCAATCAATGACCATTAAACATCGGTGCGATATTTTAAAACTGGTTTAGTAATCTTTAAAATAAAATTTGTGGGCAACAAAATTTAATTTTAGTGACCCTGTTTATTAAGTTTTATTAAAGATTAAACTGAATACAAACCAAAATTAGTGAGTACAAATGAAAATACTCAGCCTAAAAGCCGCAGCGTCTACAGTAATCTCAAGAGGTCATTGCTTCCTGAGTTCGCGGAGGTTGGGAATGGGAAGAAGAGCTGCAGCCTTACGACCACCCCTTACAAGCGTACACCGCCTCTCCAAGTGTGAAACAAGGAATGTACGAAATATCAGGGGATCGGGGTCACCCTCAGCAAGAGATAGCCTGCTCGATGGAGATAGAGCACTCTGTGGACCATATGTGAACTGTGCTAGTTCGATTTTGGCACAGTCTCATCCATAACAGACTCATACAATACAAACCAACACAGCGCTCATTCTACGGCGTTAAGTAGGCAGAGAAGGTGCCAATCAGAAGTTGGTTCAGAGGTTTAAGGGGAGGCCGATAGATAGCATTGCGGTTTGTGCTTTTGAAGAGAGTATTGATATAGCAACGAATGGCTAAGCGCTGGTTCAAATGAATTACTATAAAGAAAAATATTTTGAAGTTATATTTTATATACGTATTTGTGATGAAAAAATTATTTTCCTTCCTTTTTCTTGGTGGTGCCATGGCACTACCCTACTAGCCGCCTCTGCTTAGAATTTACAAACACACTTCTATACTTTGAGAAGTTTTAATCGCTGATTATGGTATTAAAAAATTGAATGCTCACTTCAAATGTAATCAAGGTATGCTTGCGTGAAATTATTCTTCTGTTTCTATATAATGTTCCGTAAATTCTGTAATAGTTAAATTTATTCATGTTCGTTTAATTTCTAAAAGTAAGTAATTACTACTGTGCCTGAAATTTTAAATAAATGCAGATATGCACGAGAGGAGTTTCGTTTGAATTAGACGTTTTCAAGTTACAGCTGAATTTTTAGTATGACAGAAATTACAATATTTTACTATTACGTAACTTTTCAATCGCGCGAGAAATTTTGTTCTGTTGTATCACCCCTATTTTGTATTAAACTCTATTCCTGGTTAGCGTAAAGGTCGCTTGAGAGAATGGTGCAGGTCTCATTTTTTCGTTGAAATCACTTATTTTTCGAAAATTTAAAGATCTTTTTTTGTCTTAAAACCACAATAGTGACATATTTTTACTGACTCAAATCCGTTCTTCTAAGACATCGTGAAATACGGTCATGAACAATTTTTCGAAAATATGAGTAGTTTTTTCGTAATATTGTGTGAAATTAGTTTATTTTTTAAACAATTTTTATCTAAAATACTGCTCCATTTGTTTCTTTTAAATTTTCTCCTGGATCAGTCAAAAGACGGTAAAAACATTGGATGCTAGTGTCATTTTGGCCTAACTCTGTACTTTTGAAAATTTTATCATTTCATATATTCAAAATAGAATATAGATTTTGGCCTTTCACAAAATCCGTTGCAAAGCATCAGTTCTTTAAAAGATCAGTAACATTTTTTTTGTGAAAATAGAAGGTTCTGTGTAATCTGTACTTGAAATTAAAGCAATTTTCAAAGAAAACATCCTTCAACTGTTTTCATGGATAGAACAAGAAACGTTTAAAAGAAAGACGCACATCTCATTTTCATTGAACTTTCTGAATTTTCGAAAATTGCAAATTTAGAAATAATACGGGAAAGACATCTTAAATTAAGGTAACGTTTCCAAAAACATAAGTTCCTTTTGCGTGAAATGTTGGCAAAGTTTTAATTGTTATTTTTAAAAACACAAAATTCTTAATTTGAAGTGTTTCCCCGTACAGAGCAAAAAACTGTTAAGAATGTGGCGCAAATCTCATTTTTTACGCCGTGAGTTATCAAAAATTGCATAAATTAAAAATAATGCGAAAACCCATTAGTTTTAAGGGGAAAATGTTGAGTTCTGAATGTGATTGGCGTTATAGTTATAACATGCCGGGCGTGATGATTCGAAGGGCCTGAGCTGGAATCTCGAGACGATGAAAAACATGCTGCTGGAAACACTTCTGCAGGTTCATACAATATAATTTAGTAAAATATGTCTAAACCGGAAACCTGCCTTAACCGGAAAATGTATCCGGCCTCCAGCACTCACAAGAATTGGCGCGCGGGGGAACGGACATTTCGTTGCGAAGTGTGCGGGAAGGCATTCTCGTCCCTACCTCAGTCAGCAATGCACATGCGCGCACACACGGGAGAGAGGCCTTATCGCTGTGACCCGTGCGGTGAGACATACGTTCAGAAGACCCAAGACAAAAGTCACGCACAAGGGAGACGGTCGTTTCGCTGCGAAGTATGCAATTACGCATTTACTCTAAAAAAGATAGCTCGTTATTCAGTGCGCAAGCACACGGAAGAGCGACCGTTTAGATGCCACACTTACGGTAAAGCCTTCGCCCAATCTAACGCTTTCGTCTCCCACTTCCGCATTCACACAGGAGAGCGCCCCTACCACTACGACGTGTGTGAAAAGGATTTTCGGGACAGACGAGCATTCCCTTCTCGCAAGAAGAGACACGAGCGGTCGTCATAGAACCAATGCGTGTGCGCGTAGACAAGTGCTGCGTGAATCTCCGAGATTCAACAAATGGGACTCCCAGTTCCTTTGGAGGGAATAGTTGGTTTGCTACCTGTGCTTCAAACTCTTTTTCACTACAAATGTTAAGCGCCCACTACCACCGTCTGCATTGGCTTCCTCAGAACCTGGCAGTTCTGTGCTTCTGTGCTTGTCAAATTTTGCAACCAGAAAACAAGAGAACTTGACACACAGAACGAATAGTATTGTTAAATAGTAATGTATACAACTAAGAAGAATTCTATCGCCCCGTTATCGGGTCTCACTAGACGATATTGCGTTGGGAATATAATAATGAAGTAAATTTCTTTGCGTGATCACATAATAACTCATCTTTCTCTATTATGTGGTACAAAGTAGAGCCCTGCACGAGACTTGCTCAAGCACCGCGGCAGTTCGCGGAAAACCCGCTAGACGTCAGGCCAGTAGGACAAGGTTTTGCTCGGCGCGATCCACCGAGCTAAATATGCTCGGCCTTGAAAGCCGAGCATCCGATGCTCGGTACGAGGGGAACGACGCCTAACGGACAGGGGGCCACAATGAGGGGATGTGTATATATAAGCTGAAATAAGATGTGGGCATAGAAAAACGGGACAGTTTATGCTAATGCATGGGGATATTATACTTGAAATAATAATAATAATAATAATAATAATAATAATAATAATAATAATAATAATAATAATAATAATAATAATAATAATAATAATAATAATAATATATTGATTAAAACATTTAAATATGTATCCACTATTTCCGTTTGTTTGTTTTTTCATTTTATCATTCTGTGTAAAGTATAATAACGTGCTGCTGTTCAAACGAAGGGGTTAAAATATTTTTTTCGTACCTCTTAACTATTAAAAACGTTTCTAAATTAAATAAAAAAATACATTATTCAACACATTTATGCACGTCAATTGGAGTGCAAACCCTACAATTCCGTTACACGTTGCAAACTATTAATATTTACGGAGGTCAATACTAATAATAATATTACTATATTTTTTTTTAAATTCCGCTCTGCTTTTCACCGTTACTCGTTTTCCAATATTTCAAAAACAAAAACGGGTCGCCGATAAAAGAGGTGAAGTTTGCAAAAAAAAATCTGAAAATGTAATGTTTTTTTTTTGTTTTGTTTTGTTTTCCCGCGGAAAAGAGATGTTCGTTTACATACTAACTTCTCAAATCTGAGAAAACCTCTGCGATTTCACAATGTGTGACGCTCCTTCCTCTTATCCTTATTCTATTTAGATTTCTTCTGCTGTGTTAGGGCGCCATCTCCAGACGATTGTAAGCTTTCATAATCCTCTTAATTTGCTTTTGAAGTCACGGCATACTGGAAACGCGTCCAATTACATTGCGCTCTCTCCCGGTCCCTTCTCAGTCAACGCCTTGCGTAGGCCGAGGCTCCAGTACGTAGGAATCTCCGCCGTGGGCCCGTGAACCAGCCCACCGGGAGCAAGCACAGGATGCTCGAGGCCAGGGTACCCGAGGATGAAATGCTCGAGCGAGCGAATGGCGCGCCTTGCAGATCTCTAGTAAAAAGTGTCCCAACATGATTTGTCTTCAGATCAGACCGGTAGCGGTAGCTCAGTGCATCAACTGATGTCTCTGCAGCGCCTCTAACCGGGAGGTCCTAGGTTCGAGTCCTGACGGCGGCAGGATTTTCGACACTAGCTGTTCAGCTAGGACGAATTCAGCTGCTGTCTGGAGGAGAATTCTAGCGGCCGGCTGCTCTGATCGGTAGTTTTCCGTGGTTTCTCCGATCAACACCAGGCGAATGCCGGAGCAGTACCCTACCAAACGGGCCACGGACCGCGCGCGATCTGTCCTTCCTCTTCCTTGTCCTATCCAATCCCCTTATACACACACACTTATACTAACATGCACTACACTACCACATATTCCGGGTGACCGGTCGGGAAGTTAGAGCTTGTCCCGACTGGGGCGGTGCCCCGCTGGTGGGAGAGTCCTGGTTAGGGGGAAGCCCCCTGGTTAGGGGCATGTCCCATCATGATTTGCCTTCAGAGCAGCGCTCAACATTGCGAGAGACGGTACGTAAACAAAGTTGCTGAATTTGGTATAGATTGTGATCAAGCTCATGCGTATTCACTGTACCTCTATATATTGATCGATTCTTCCAGATCAAGTGCTGTAAAGAAATGTCTGTTAATGCTTGTTAGATCTAAAGGTATTAGGTCTAATGACAGAAGGTTTAATTTTTAAAGTCTAAAGTCAGAAGGTCTGTGAAAACACATCTAATGAATATTTGGTTTAATTTTTAAAAATCTCTAATATTATTTGGTATAATTATTAATAATAATGTCTAATAAACTTCGGTCTATCGGTAACGAATGTCTAATCTATTAACATGTAACAGAAATACATAACAAAATGTGGTTCACATATCATTACGTCAGTAAGTTATTGTCTGAAATGAAATCACAACGGGAATGATAAATTTCAGGAAGTACTAAATGTACATAAAAAGAAACAGGTGTCTTCAGTCTTCATTTTCGGTTTTTGGTGGAGTATGGAATTTTAATCTGGGGCTGAAAGACCAAAGATTTAAGTCGATATCACCACGATCTTTATAATTTTGGCAATTTGCTACCATTCGCTCTACTTGTCGTTGATTTATTTTGTATATTAGACACCTTTGTATATCTACTAGACTTCGGTGTTTATGTCTCTTAGACCTTGTTAATTGAACCTTCTAATTGTAGAGTTCTTGTGATATTAGACCCTCTGTCGCGTGAACCTTATGTCACATTAGACCTGGTTCGCAATAGACGTCCTGTTCATTAGACCTAACGAGTATTAGACATTTTATCCGTGGACTTAACGACCTGAAACCGAAATTTCATGTACATGTTAAGAATCTTAAATGCCGCATTCCGTGACATTTCGTGCTCCAAATCCGACGTTGCCGTCCGTTTCTTACCTCGTGCTGCGCTCTGGCGAGAGACAGACAAACGCTGTTCGTGAGAATTGTCGAGGAAAATCGAATTTTCAACGCGGGCTAATTAAAAAGTTCGCTATCTTTGTGGTTCTCCAAATTCAACTGGGCGCAAAGAAAACTATATTGAAATTACAACAGTAGCTCTTTATAAAAGCTGCTTACACGACTCTTGGAGTAAGGTTAAGCCAAGACCAACAACAATTGTAGTTGGTCTTGGTTAAACAAACGTAAGATAGGGATCACACCCTGTGCGCTGCTGGTGCAAGATTATACAAACAAGTAGGTGATCATATTCTTTTGCTGATATGCGCTCTAGTTATTATATATTTCTAATATTCATTCCTTTTTGTCTTAACATTTATTTTTGAAATAAAGAATATATCAAAGTATATTATTTGACTGAATTTCTTGAAAATATTTTTATATTTTTTGCCGAATAATTGTTTAAACATTTTTAGTATTATCTTCTAGGGTATGTACTGAATAATACCCGTACTGTAGAGATTATGTAATGTTGCGGAATAGTATATTCTGCAACAAGCGTAGAATAATAGCCATTCTACGCAAGTAGAAGACTATACTTTCTCTACGACTTTGATATTGAAGTTTTAAAAATACCAAATGATAACATGTGAAAAGTTGCGGAAGAGCACGCAGCGCCTCTGTAGGCGACTGCGAGAACCCTAAGTCGTTGTGTAATGAACTAGGACGAATGCGATTGGTCGACAGGTGTGTTAGAATAATATTCTCGCACGGCTTGTGGAATTGGCATGATTACTGCATCCTATAACATGGAGAAATGAATACATTCTGCTATAGTCGTAGAGAAAATAGATTTCGACATTTCAACTAAATATTAAGTTGTGAGGTCCATTGAGAGCGAAAAAGTGTGTTATTTCGAACGTCCGTTCAGCAGTCAATATGTGCCCGTACCTCCGTCTATGAAGAACAGAATCTAAACAGTCCGAAGGATTGTTTGCAGTATGTATATTTCCTGGTCGATTCGACTTAACTGGAAGCACCGCGATTTTGAAAAGAGTTCTTTAAATTTGGGGGTACTAACATGAATCCTCTCAGACATATCAAAATATTCTCCGTCATGGCGCCAGATGTTTTCTTTAAATTTTTTGACAGAATAGAGAGAAATACACTGATAATGATGGTATAGATTCGATTTTCATTTTTTATACTCGAACTTCGATAATCACAAAAAATAGATTTTTTCCGACTTCTTCCCATATCGTCAATATTGAAGAAAGTAATTTTATGTTAAATACTGCTTACGCGGTATAAAATATTGTAATGTTGCAGAAAAACCGCAATTTTGTGGGCAGTGCGAGAGCACAACAATATCTACATGTAGACGCGTATTTTTCTCCAAATCCCGGATTATAATATCCAGTTTGTTTGCCATTATCTTGCGATCAGTTTGAATTCGTTGGACTTAGAGTATGTGGCCAAAATATGAGGGAAAGGACTCAGATTTTTCAAATCTGAAACTCCACCCAAAATTTAAGGATAATTTTGGGCTCTAGGAAAAGCTTTGTGGCATGGTGCAGTACTTTTGGCTTTGTGGAATGGTGCTGAATCGCGTATAAAAATGTATTCTTAATCACCAAGGAACCATTCTATAAACTTCGAGCTGTGGCAGTAGCAGAGTTTCTAGTACTCGCTTGTGGGTCTTCTCTCATGGTCCCTTCTACGATGTATAAGCTCCCCGTATACCCTTCGCTGAGATCACAGACCACACCATGGCATTAATCGGGTGTTTAACCCTCTCCATTCGATATTTTGAATGGAAAGAACCCCATAACTTTGTCGAACAAATGAAATTTAGTTGACCAAAATCTGAAATGTTGATTCGTCAGAGAAGCATACCTGTAAAACTCAAGAATGATGAAATACACTAGTGATTTAAATATATAAAAAAAAGGTTGTATTACTCGACTTCATTCTGGAACAGTCACATTTCAGTGTTGTCTGGCCCATTGTAACTGCTTCTTCTTCATGGCCTGGGTGAGGAGTTTTTTGAAAGGACGAAAACGATGAGGCTCTCTTCTGCTAACCGTCTCTGGTCTATCCTTTCGGAAACTGATACTCCCTTGGCTTTTATCATCGCAGTCAGACGGGCAACACTCGTTTTACGATTTTTGAGACTGTTATCCCTGATTCTACGGTCAGTGCGAAGACTGGTGATGCTTTTCCTGCCTCATTTAATCTCACGGCCAGCTTCCAGAAGTTTCTTCTGCTCAATTTTCTTAACGACAGTTCCCTTAACGACTGTTTTCGATGGGATGTGGATGTGTAGAGTGAAGTAATCGTTCGGAAAAAATCCTTCGTACGCCTTCCTTCGGAGGGGAAGTAAAACCGTCTGTCCCATGTAGTAGATTTACTGCATGTAAAAGATCCTCAGGCCTAAAAGAAGCCTCTGAGCAAAATTGAGATCCGCCTGTTTCGTCGCCCAAGATAATGCCTCCTTTCTCCGCTAGGTGGTGAAAGGAGCGTAACGAAATTTGCGTGGTTAGACGGAAGAGCGGGCCTGATGGCCCGAGTCTCGCCACGTAAAATAAGGCATTAACTAAGTAATAGTATTTGTATTTCTCTAATTCTCCTTGCAGACGTGTCTGAAACAGTACCAAAGTAAAAATAAAAACTTGAAGGTTGTGACGTTAGATTGTAAACTGAAATAAAATTTACACAGAAAATTGATTGGTGTATGGAATTGAGAGGTAATGGTGTAGGGAACAATGCTTACGTTTTGATTACTTTGAAACGGAAAAGCTTACGAGAAACCAATAAAAATAGTATTTGAATGTCCTCACTGCAGCAGCAGTTTTCAACAAATTTCAACCAAATGAGAAATAACATCATTTATTTCTTAAATAACGCGTGCATACAGTCTTGTATCTTACTAAAAACAATAGTAATGCTAACAGGAATACAAATCTTATCGAAACCTAATCCATTTCACAAAAAAAACATTTAAACTAGAAATTACACAAATAAGAGTACTGTCTCTAGGAATTTGGTCACCTACTGTACAATATTGTACCCAGCCCAACAGACGCCAGCGGTTGGCACCTTTCATACGACTTGGAGTAGGTATTTCAAACGTTGTTACAGATATGCCAGAGGAGGTAGCTACACATCCTATCGTGTCTATTCAAGAATTGGAATGGTCTGTCTTCGATTTCAACAACTGGATTACAATTTTTGCTAAAATTAGATTAATTGATCGGTAGTGATTCCGGGCGCGTCAACTGCTCATTAAAACCGTGAGTAGTGCATGTTTTTTTCCTCGGGAGGATGCGGTGATCTTCCCCCTCTGAATGGCCAAATCCCACGTCGACCTACCGTCGGCTACCGGGATTTTCCCCTACCAGGAATCTCCGACCAGCGGGTCACCGCCTCAGCCGGCACAAACTCTAAGCACCCGACCGATCTCCCGGTATGTCTGGTAGTGTAGTGCATGTTAGTGTGTGTGCACGTATGGGGAGAGGGTAGGGCAAGGAAGAGGAAGGAAAGATCGCGCGTAGTCCATGACCCGTTTGTTAGGGCACTGCTCCGACATTCGCCTGGCGTTGATCGCAGAAATCACGAATAAGTACCGATCAAAGCAGCCAGGCTCTAGAATTCTCCTCCAGACCGCGACTGAATTCAATCTAGCTGACAAGCTAGGGTCAAATATCCTGCCACCGCACAGTGAGTAATTTCGAGCTACTGGCTCGTAAAAATTAATACCTTGGAAACTATTGCACATATCTCAATGAAATTTGGTATGCATACTTCTTATAAGGCATTCTATGTAAAATTCCAATAACACGTTTATTATTTGTACAATTTGTAAGTAAATTACATACAAAATACGAAGTATTCTAAATTGTACACACGTTTTATAAAGAATAAAGTTCGTTTTATCCACGATTTTCATCTCGTCAAATTTCAATTTTTTAAATATATTTTTCGAGTTTAAAATACTTATTCTTATATTATAGAGTATGTTTATTTTAAACATTTTAATTTTAAGGTATTTTTTAAATTTATATTGCAATTTTTTAAAATTTAAAAGCAAACAGGCATGGCGGTGCAGTAAGGGGCAGGGAAAGCTGCCAAGGTGAAGAGCGCAAGGGACAGTCAGTGGGTGGAACTGGAAAAGTTTGGGGCAGGGCAGAACGGAGTGTAGTGCAAAGGATATGAGGGGATACTCTATAGATAAACTGATTTCTTCTATTAGACGATTGTGAATAATAAAATTATCGGGCAACGCCGGTACTTCAGTTAACCTTGACTAAAATTCTACTTATTGCTTGTAAAAAAATCGTTCTCTTAAGAGTTAGATCCTCGTTGTCTAATAGCATTAGGAAGCCTGTCAGAGACCATTCCACAAAGTGGCCTTTGACAAAACAAGAATGAGTTACAAGTGTGTATCCAATCGTACAGTGAGGCTGGCATATGCCTCTTTCCACATGCTCAGAGAATTGATATTGTGCCTTGCGACGTTGCTAAGAGGCATTGCTTGCTGTGCAGACGCAGTCGGCTTCCCACTGGAGGAGGAGCTGGCAACGCAGCGGCGGAGTCTCGCAGGGCAGCAGAGCGAGTCGTCCCCGCCGCACACGGAGCTGCAGTCGCACGAGGGCCGCCACGCTCACCCGGGCGAACAGACTCTCCCCAGCGACGAGGGCGGAACGGCTTCGGCCCACTCACCCAACACCGGCACTCGCAAGCCAAGGCGCCCGATGAAACGGAGATTTCGTTGCGAAGTGTGCCAAAAGGCATTCCCGTACCCGTCTCAACTCGCCACTCACATGCGCGTACACACTGGAGAGCGTCCGTTTAGATGCGACGTGTGCGGTAGGACATTTGTTGAGAAAGCAAAGCTCAAGATTCACATGCGCATACACACGGGAGAGCGTCCGTTTAGATGCGACGTGTGCGGTAGGACATTTGTTGAGAAAGCAAAGCTCAAGATTCACATGCGCATACACACGGGAGAGCGTCCGTTTAGATGCGACGTGTGCGGTAGGACATGTGTTGAGAAAGCAAAGCTCAAGATTCACATGCGCATACACACGGGAGAGCGTCCGTTTAGATGCGACGTATGCGGTAAGAGATTCACTCTTAACCAAACTCTCTCCAATCACCAACGTATACATACGGGAGAGCGTCCGTTTAGATGCGACGTGTGCGGTAAGACATTTGTTGATAAAGCAAAGCTCAAGATTCACATGCGCATACACACGGGAGAGCGTCCGTTTAGATGCGACGTATGCGGTAAGAGATTCACTCTTAACCAAACTCTCTCCAATCACCAACGTATACATACGGGAGAGCGTCCGTTTAGATGCGACGTGTGCGGTAAGACATTTGTTGATAAAGCAAAGCTCAAGATTCACATGCGCATACACACGGGAGAGCGTCCGTTTAGATGCGACGTATGCGGTAAGAGATTCACTCTTAACCAAACTCTCTCCAATCACCAACGTATACATGCGGGAGAGCGTCCGTTTAGATGCGACGTGTGCGGTAAGACATTTGTTGATAAAGCAAAGCTCAAGATTCACATGCGCGTACACACGGGAGAGCGACCGCATCGCTGTGACATTTGCGGCAAGACATTCACTGTCAAAGGATATCTCAAGTCTCACATGAGCATACACTCGGGAGAGCGTCCGTTTAGATGCGACGTGTGCGGGAAAACATTCGCTCGATCATACAATCTCGTCTTACACTATCGCATTCACACGGGAGACCGCCCCTACCACTGCGACGTGTGTGGAAAGGATTTTCGTCATAAACATGTATTCTCTTCTCACAAGCTCAGTCACACAGGGGAGTTGCAATAGAACAAACGCGCATGTTCATTTCGTCCTGCGCTGTCAGGGGTCGGACAAACGAAGATTTTGACAAATGAAGTGGAAAAACGAATTTTTGACGAGTAATCATAGATACATTATCTCTTTGGTTCCCCAAATTCAACAGGAGATAATGAAAATTGAATTGAAAAGCTGATTACTGTGCAGTTTTCAAAATTTACTTCTGGTTTGCGTTAGCACCAGTGCTGGTGCATGGTTATGTAAACTTGTAAGTGGGTGATCATTTTCTTTGTGATACGTGCTCCCTTTGTCTATTAGTTTCATGTATTTTTGTATTAACATTGGCATTTCAAATAAATATAATATCCAATTATTATATCGAAAGAAATCGTTTTGTACGTCCCTGATTCCAACTAAATGAGTGTCATGTTCCTATATGTTGTAAATTACTTTAACACAAATCGTTGAGTAGTTACAATTCACATTGTGTGGGTCTTTGATAACGAATCATTGATTAACTGCGGAACGTGACTGTCCATGTGGTTAAGGCCGGCGGCTACACCGTTGCAGCTGTTTTCTCCAAAGTTGATAATCCCCAACGATCTGCATTGAATCTTCCGTTTTATCATAAGTTATGTCACGAGAAGTGCTGTGATATTTGATGTGACCAGGAAGATCCTGTATTGACAATATTTTGTGTCAAATAACTGATAGAAATATTGGACGAGGAAGAGAAATTCGCATCATTTTCATAGATCTTAAAAAGGCTTATGATAATGTACCAGTAAAAGAAGTATGGGGACGATGGTATAAGAAGAAATATCAAGAACATACATAAATGCAGTCAAACAATATTATAAAGATAACACAAGTCAAAGTGGGAAAATGTCTATCAGACGACTTTCCAGTAAATAAAGGATTACGGCAAGACTGCTGTATATCTCCAATCCTGTTTAAGATATAGATTGAAAAAGCCCTACAAGAATAGAAAAGATAGTGTAGAAGTATGGGTGTAAAATAGGTAAAGAAACAGTGTTTTGTCTATTTGCAGCCGACCAGGTGATAATGGCTGAAGATGAAGATGATGTAACTTATATGTTTAAAAAATTAGTAGAAGAGTATGGAAAATGGGGAATGGAAATAAACGTACAAAGGCTGAATATATGGTGGTGGGGGGTATGTCCCATGATTTAGAGACTAGTTTAGGAACAGTTAAAGGTAATACACAATACAAGTACTTGAAAGTCACGTTAACTGCATATGGTAGAAACGAACATGATGTGAAAAATTAAAAAATATAATGGAAAAATAGACATAAGACGGTTGAATCCAGTGCTGTGGAACTCGATTATGTCATTAAAGACAAGGAAACGCATATTCAGCTCCTTCATAGAGAGTAAGATACTCTATGGGGCAGATGTGTGGACACTAACAAAAAATATGAGACAAACTCCAAGTAACAGAAACGATGTTCTGGCGAAGATGATGTAAACATTCTCTGTTAGACAAAATAAGTATTTTTGTATTAACAGGAGGAAAGAGGCGATGATTCGATTGATTGATTCTTAGTGATTCCGGGCGCATCAACTACTATGATCATTAGTCCCATAAGTATAGTATGTGTTTTTTTCTCGGGAGGTGGTGATTTTGGTGCTTTTACCCAGCCGAATGGCCAGATCCGGCGCCGACATAACGTCGGCTAACGGGGTTTTCCCAAACCAGGTATCTCCAACCAGAGGGGCACCGCCGCAGCCGGGATAAGTACTAAGTCCCCAACCGGTCTCCCGGCATGTGTGGTAGTGTAATGCATGTTAGTGTAAGCGTGTGTGTGTAAGGGGTGAGGATAGGACAAGGTAGAGGTAGGAAAGATCGCGCGCGATCCGTGGCCCGTTTGTTAGGGTACTGCTCAGGCATTCGCCTGGTGTTGGTCGGAGAAACCACGAAAACTACCGATCAGAGCAGCCGACTTCTAGAATTCTCCCCCAGACAGCGACTGAATTCGACCTAGCTGAAAAGCTAGTGTCGAAAACCCTGCCACCGTCGGGACTCGCACCTAGGACCTCCCGGTCAGACGCGCTGCTGTAACATCAGTTGATGCACTGAGCCACCGCTCCCGGTGCGATTATTCAAGAGAACGGTTGACTTAAATCATGGGTTCCAAATGGAATTGGGGACCCGCAGGGGGTCCATTTAATTTTGAAGGGTGTCATTAGCCGAAAATGAACGGGCGCCTTATCGGAATCATCAAGATCCTATTGATTACAAAAAAGTTAAATACTAAATATGTGTTGACAACGGTTATCTATCGCGCAAGAAAGTACTGTCCCCAATACGCACTGGAAATAGGCATGGACAGTTCTAAAAAAACTCAATTATTTCTAACCATTGTCTTTCAAATAAAATTTTTAACTCTGCTATTTAAAAGCGGAAATGTCTTCGATTATTGAAAAATTGATATATTTACGAGCATAGTAGTGTATGAAATTGTTATCTTTGAGCAATTTATGTGCAATTCTTTGTGTGATGATTATGAATGTTGTACATTACAGAGAAAACGTAAGGGGGCATCATGATGCAAACATTTTCTTAAAAGGGAAGATGAACTAAAAAGGTTGGGTATCGCTGACTTAATAGTTTCTTCCTCAGAAAAGAAGATAGTTGGATATCGCTGACTCCTCAGAATAGAAGATAGGCCAAAGAAAGGTTTCTTCTAATAACATGCGCCGACGAACGTAGACATTTGAAAGTATCAGCGCTATCCGTCTTGCGCGAGTAATTGAGAATTTGCTCGGAAAGCTCCAAGCGGTCGCGCGACAAAGGAATGTTGCCATTCTCTCTGAAGCGCAAATACACCGACGAGCAAATACAAAATATCTTAAATACTAAGCAGATTGCAGGCCCCCATATGAAAGTGACCACTCGCCCCACCCTCAACCTTTGAGAGAGAGTGGTCAATCAGGACGGATTTCTTCTGAAAGTGAGGAGGAACTTCTCTCGTAAAGAGCCAGGTTGCAACGGAGGTGTTCAGAATCAAGAGCAAGGAGCTTGGGAGAGAGATCCAAACTCCTACTGTGATCCTGACATTCAAACTCCTATCCCTTCCAAGGCAGATGAGCTGTGTTTTTCCGGCATTGTGTCCCTGAGTTGCTTTAAATGCCAAAGTCCATGCCATAAGCAACAACGGTGAATGGCTGAAAGACCGGTATGTGCAAAGTAGGGTAGGTCAGTGCAGGATGCAGGACCTTGTGCTACACCACTGCGCTGTGTAAATTGTGCAGGAGACAACGCGGCTACCTCGAACAAGTGCCCTACGTTTTCAGGAGAGGGAAGTCCGCAAAGGAGAAAGTGTCTTCTCCGGAAGCAAAATGTCGGTATCTGGCAAAGAATCCTGTCGATCTATCTCTGAGTACTCTGAATCCAATGCCTTTGATTCTAGCATGCTAGAACAACCCGGAGCTAAGTAATTTAGAAAAGAGTAAGTGCCTACAAACGCGAAAAATGGCGGACTGCGTAAAACAAAAATGGCCAGGAAAAATGAAAAAAATATTAAAGATGTTTTTGAACAGGCAAAACATAAGTAAACGTGTGTACAAAATATGTTTTTTTTCGAGATGGTCAAACGACCAGTGCTGGACCACTTGACCTAATAGCTAATCAGAATCTATCTAGTCTTGTGTTCAGTACAACTCTCTGCCTTGCTAATAATTTTCTGTATTAATGAGGGTTTTCTAAACATAGCAACTCTTTGCAATTGTTTTGATCTGGAAAAACAAATGGATAAAATTAATATTGTTTTTATTAATATTATGAACAAAACAACTTATTTTTTAAAGGGGCGTAGAATATGGGAATACTTCACAAAAAGAATTTGTCTAAAATTGGCAAACGAGAAAATGTTTTACCAATGATTAATATTCTCCAAATTAACTCTTGTTCGAACATTATAACCTACGACGACTACTTTACTTGTTTTTCAGAAAGTGAAGTCTGAGGGTTTCTGAAGATGCAGAATTCTGAGCTCATTTTCATAGAAAACTTTTGAATTTTCGAGAAACATTATATGACAATATTTAAAAAAATACTCAAAATGCAATAATGTAAAAAAATCGCCGCTAATGTAAATATTAACGTGAGAGACTAGTCAAAAAAATAAATTTTTGTAATTTTTTAAAAAGCAAATGATTAGACCAAAATGGCGATTATCACGCAAAATGGCGAACAAAATGTCATTTAGCATTATCCGTATCAAGACTAAATTAGGAGCCGTTTTTTAGGTAGTTTTTTTAATATTGCGCCAAAACTGCTAAACAGAACTATGCCGTTTTTGTAAGAGTATTATAGTCTATTCTTTCAAAAAATTTACAGAAAAAATTTGAATCCATTTTTGAGAAAATTTTGAAAATATCCTCGTGATTTCATGTAAAGTATCCCCAAATTTTAAAGAATGATTTTCAAAATTGAAAAGCTTGGGATCGCGCCAGATTTACCGGCGAATATATATTTTGGAAAAAATCCTTCGTATGGTTTAGGCGGTCGTGGTGTTCACAGACGGAAGAAAAGACGTTTTAAAAAATACAGTTTTTCGGTATCAGGGGACGTCAAAACCTGTATTTCCGTTGAAATCTCTAAATCGATTTACCGCAGCATTACATAATTTTCTCTACACTCTGTGTAATACTTCGTATATACATATTGTAACGATACCGAATATTGTACTCCGGATAATCATAAGCAAAATGTTGTGCAATACACGTGCTGATGCCTTTTGCGTATTTTCAGAGCCGCCGGACGGTTAATTCGTTCCGCCCAGCTGCATTCGCGACACCTTGGCGCCAGGCGAGCGGGGGGAGCCTGTTTACTTTCGCCAACGCCGGTCGCGGGACTCTCCCCGGGGCTCTAGCTGGGGAAGGGGGGCTACGCAGTTCGGAGACTCCGGAATAAACCACCTGCGATTATTTACTAAAAGTGTGCAAGTGAGAGCGCATTATGGAAAATTCCACACGACACACCGGCAAGACGCAGGAGCTGATTGGACAAAAATTAGTTAAGACGTAGAAACTGTTCACCAATGGAAGCACGTTTTGGCAAAATTCTCCTGAAACTTCTAGAACATTTGAGAAACTGGAGGGGGAAAAGGCTTGTGAGCGCTGGCATGCGCTGAGCACGCTGATCAGAAGGGCGTACAGCAGGGCGGGAGAAGTGCAGTGTCCCGCTACCTTGAATTTCGGACGAGCAGCTCCTCCGGTTACTCACTTATCGAGGGAACGAACGATTAGATGATTACTGTGTGTGTAAGAGAGTAATCGGGTATATTTTTTTTATCTCTGCCGATCACGCCCGCGTAGCACGTCACAAGTTACGTGACGATCATTATCGCGCTGTCGGACTCCTAAGTCGTGAGCTGTCGTCACCATCACACTGCACCACCGCTGCGGTCATCGTCGCCGCCGCCGTCGCCGTGGTCACACTGCGCCACCGCCGCCGCCGCCGACGCGGGACACAAGGACTCCCCTGCACCCCCGAGACACGCCGTCTGGCGTGAGGTTCGGCGACCTGTGGAGGTTGCTCACCCCAGCGGGTCTGTATTGTAAACGGTGACTGTGCACTGATTTGTCGAGCTGCGGCAAAATCTCAATCACGCCCTTCAGGCACAACGTTTATATAAAAAAAAACTTATCCAGGGTTATAGTCAACCCCCAGGAAGTGCTGGCCGCGCATTGGCGCCTTCCTCACAACGTTAAGTTTTCTTTAATGTACTAACTTTGTAGCGTAAAATTAGAAGTATTAGTTATTCCTGAGCTCAGACCTTGATTTTTGTCTTTTAACATTTTAATTGTTTTATTCAAGTTCACTTGTGTTCAAAATAACCTTTATTTAATTAATCACGTAGCTAAATCCGTCCACCATCCATATTTCTAGAATCTACATGCTTCCTGAGCTTGTCGGCCACACGAGCCCAGGTAAGAACAGGTAGGTTTGGGAGACCGGGTTCGGTGCAATATGTATACGAGAAAGTAAAAACACACATTTTCGGTATATGGGGATCCCCAAACGTGAATTTCCGTTGAAACCTCAAAATCCATTTTCTGTAGCATTACATCACTTTCTCTACACCACGTGTATTACTCCTTATGTACGTACTTACAAAAGAAATAAAATCTTGATGTTACAGAATTGCACGTACATTCTTGCATTAGGTCGTTTTCTAATTCCTTTGATCTGGGCTAACTTTTCGGGCTTGCCATATATACTTGTCACCTACCACCTATCACCACCTTAAGAACATTTTTTAAAAATTTTCTCAATTTTTCGGTTTCCTAATGGTAGAACTAAAATATTGTGACCATTCAAATCTTCGACATACGAATTCGCCGCCGCCGCTGACGACACCAGCTTCTCCAGCAAGAGGGGTTTAGAGGAGGTGGGGGGGTCTCCCTACCGTCCGTTGGGACGTCACGGGGGCAGGAGGGAAGCGAGAGATTTTTGTCGTTTGCCAGACAACGTGGAGTGAGGTTATCGTGAGAAAAGAGGTATTTGTACTGTACATTTTGTTTATACATTATACATTGTGATCATTGCTTCTGCTGATAGAATGTACTGTGTTGGAAAGACACAGCTTCTGTTAAATTGAAACTATAAACATTCAATAGAGATGTTTAAAAGAAGACAGAGTGCAAGAAGCTTATGTCAGTGCTGATGTAATAGTGACTACAATAGAGGCTATTGTTTATTTTTGATAAGCAGATTACAGATAAGCACTTACAAACCGAGTTGGCTTGTGCAATGGCACGTAGACCAGGTGATCTGCAACAAACTGTGCGCAACCTTCCCGATTTGAAAGCTCGGGGTAGGGCAGTCTTGTTGGACGAATCTTGGTGCATACCATTTTCTTCTGAACAAAACAAGGTTATTACAGAATGTTATATTTATTATGTTACTTTAATTTATTGCAAATTATGCATTGATTAAAATTAAGAATGTTATGTTATGAGACATTCATATTTATGTTTCATCAATTCAACCCCGTCAAGTTACTTGACGATCATTATCGCGCTGTCGGACTTCTAAGTCGTGAGCTGTCGTCACCATCATACTGCACCACCGCTGCGGTCATCGTCGCCGCCGCCGTCGCCGTGGTCACACTGCGCCACCGCCGCCGCCGCCGACGCGGGACACAAGGACTCCCCTGCACCCCCGAGACACGCCGTCTGGCGTGAGGTCTCGCAGTCGCCTACACGCTTCCTTGTCGCCGAGAGGGGAAACATGTGTTTGTCATTTGTAGTTTATTTTCTAGTTTAAATGTCTTTGTGATGTTGACACGGAGACTGAACAGTGTTCTGAAGAGACAGTCACTTGCTTCATTTTTTGTCCTCAGTGTGAGATGTACTTTAAGGATCATTTAAGAGAAAAATGAATGCTGCACTTAAAAAAATTAATAATTCACTTTGTTTTTTTTTTATGTTTAAGCACCAGTTCGATAGTGCAATAAGGAATGTGATAATATTGATTAAACATTACATCACTATCATGTCATTCTTTACTTTTTGAAGTCTGATTAGTGCTAATGTTCAATTCTTGCTTCAGTCATAAGAAAACTAGTAAATGGATAAAATGATTGTCTCCAGAACAAAAAGTTTTTTTTATTTGAGGAAAAGTTGTTTTTTCTTGGGTTATTTTTTGTTTTTTTAATATTCTACAATCTTTTCACTGCAATCTTTCGAATTTTCGAAAAACTTTACGGGAAGTCAATTGAAGTACATTCACTCACAAATGGAATAATGTGTACTAATCGTTGGAAATGTGCATATTAAAAGCGTGAGAAATATTTGAAAAAGGATTATATTTGTGTAATATTTGAAAAAATAAAAGAATACACGAAAATGAAATTTGTCATCTTAAACACTGCAGTAAGAATTATCCGTTCGAAAAGTTTGAAGAAAAAATTTGGAGCCGTTTTTTATAAAACGGCGTTTGAGCGTTTTTGAAAATGGAGAATTTTTATCTCATTTTCGTAGAAAACTTTTGAGTTTTCGAGATACTTTATATGACTTCATTTAAAGAGCATGTGCTCATAAATTCAATAATGTACACAAATCGCCACCAATGTAAATATTAACGACATGGAAAATATTTAAAACATATTTGTGTAATTTTTCAAAACGAAACAAAAGAATGGAGCAAAATGTCATCGTATAAAGTACATTTAGCACTATCCCTACAAAAAGTTTAAAGAAAACAAATTGGTGTCTTTTTGGGAAAATCTTGTTTTGTATTCCGCATATTGCACCCAATATTGCGAAAAGGTTTCAAAAAATTGTGCAGGACTGGATGAAAGAAGTAATTAAGGAGAACGAAATTCATTTCAAGGAGAAGTGTCTATCTTCTATTTTGTAGTTGTAAGAAGACGCTGTATCTTTTGCAATTTTCAAAAAATTATAGTTAACAATGAAAATCGAACTTATATATATATATATATATATATATATATATATATATATATATATATGTGTGTGTGTGTAAAGTGCACATTCCTGTATCCTTACAAGTAATGTAAAGAGTGGCTCCAAATTTTTTGGAGCCATTTTTCAGAAAATTTTAAAAATATCCCAGAATCCTTATGTAAAATACACCCAAAAATAAATGAATGCTTTTCAAAATCACGTAGATTTCATTGATGCCAAATCGACGGGGATTAATTTTGTTAAGAACAAATCGTATGTGTAATATAAACGCTAGTGTTGTTTACAGACGGACGTATGTTTAAAAAAATCCTCTATACCAAGATCAACGTTTTCTGAAATCCGTCTACATAACATGTTAGAGGGAGTAATTTACTACATTTTAGAATAATATTTATCCCCTTTTGTGTATGGACGTTGATATATGCCTCTTACTACATGTTCAGAGAATCGACAAAGCGCCGTGAGCCTTTGCTAAGTAAGAGTCATTGCTTGCTGTGCAGGCGCAGAGGGCCTCCCACTGGAGGAGGAGCTGGCAACGCAGCGGCGGAGTCTCGCAGGGCAGCAGAGCGAGTCGTCCCCGCCGCACACGGAGCTGCAGTCGCACGAGGGCCGCCACGCTCACCCGGGCGAACAGACTCTCCCCAGCGACGAGGGCGGAACGGCTTCGGCCCACTCACCCAACGCCAGCACTCACAAGCCCAGGCGCGGGGGGAAACGGACATTTCGTTGCGATGTGTGCCAAAAGGCATTCCCGTTCCTATCTCAACTCGCCAGGCACGTGCGCATGCACACGGGCGAGCGGCCGTTTCAATGTGAAGTTTGCTGTAAGACGTTCACTCGGAAGGCACACGTAGTCTCTCACATGCAGAAGCACATGCGTGAGCAGACGGGCGAACAGACTCTCCCCAGCGACGAGGGCGGAACGGCTTCGGCCCACTCACCCAACGCCAGCACTCACAAGCCCAGGCGCGGGGGGAAACGGACATTTCGTTGCGATGTGTGCCGTTGCGAGCGGCCTTATTGCTGTGACACGTGCGGTAGGACATACATCCAGAAGGTACGCCTCACCACACACCAACTCACGCACACGAGAGCGCAGTCGTTTCGCTGTGAAGTTTGCGGTAAAGACATTCAGTGAGAAAGGAAACCTCAACACACACGTACATTCACACGGGAGAACAGCCGTTTTGATACGACGAGTGAGGTAAAGCCTTCGCCCATTCTAACGCTCTCGTCATACACTGTCGTAATCACATGGAAGAGCGCCCCTACCACTGCGATGTGTGTGGAAAGGATTTTCGTCATAAGAACAAGTTCACTTCTCACAAACACAGTGGAACACAACACAGTTGAATCAACATGATTTTCTTTCTAGTGCAGCGCTCAGGGAGGAAAGTTCAAAACACAGTGGAACACGGCGGTGTGTGGAAAGGATTTTCGTCATATGAAGAAGTTCACTTCTCTCAGAGTCACCCAGAGGAGTTGCCATAGAGCAAATGCGCTTGCGTATACGTGAGACATGGATCTCCCACAGTCAACAAAGTGAACTGTCTGACTCCAGTTCCCTTGGAGGCAATTGCTTCTGTGCGACATTTACTCCGTGGACTTCATTGCAAATTCTGTGGGCGCACTGCCACCACCTCCAACGGTTTCCTCAGAAAGGGGAGTTATTGTTTCTGTGCTCGTAAAATGCCGCAAGGAGTGGTTATGAGAACTTGTCCTAGAGAATCAGAACTTTGAAAATATTGTTCAATAGTAATATCAACATTAAATTAAAAATGATGGCTCGTTATCGGGCTTAGAAAAAATTGTTCTGTGAATACGTCAAAAAAGGGTTTTACCTGATAAGGTAACAAGTGAAATTTCTGCATTATTTGGGGCAAGTTGAATCTACATGATTTTCTTTCTAGTGCAGCGCTCAGGGAGGAAAGTTAAAAAAAATAGGTACCAAATTTGACAGCTAAATATATCGTGTCAATGAAAACGATATGATGCTTGATTGGTTAAAGGTTGTTTGGAATACAAGACCAGGCTATTTGCTGAAAAAGAGAAGAATGCTGGTGCTAATTGCTTCATTCGAGGGAAACATCACGCAAGAAGTTAGGGAACTTACATTAAAAAGGAACACAGACCTATTAATAATTCCCGATGAGTTGACATGTCACCTTGAAGTAATGGATGTGGTTGTAAGTAAACCATTCAAGAATCATCTCCGATAACTTTATAATGAATGGTTCTTGAAACCATGTCCTCACTCCTGGAGGGAAATTAAGGCAGCCGTCAATATACAAACTGGATTGCTTCTACTTGGAATAGGATCTCTAGTGAATCTATTGTGAAGGGTTATAAAAGGGCTCCTTATCCAATTCACTTGATGGCTCAGAAGATGACCTACTGTGAGAGGACCTGAAAGAAAAAAAACAATACAAGTGAAGATGAACAGTGTAGTGACAGTTATGTTGTTGATCCCGATGATGATGAAGAAGAAAACAGCAATTGAACAGATAAAACGTAGATTTTTCATTTAAAAGATTTTTCTAATCAGTATTACCATTTGTGTTTTTATTGTGATTGTGATTAGTTACAATTAAAAATAAAAAAAATTCTCAGAAGGTTTCTTCAAAATTTGGTGATCGTTTATATTCGACATCGACTTATATTCGGGTATATACGGTACGTAAGTCAACAAATTTACGTATTTACGTTCAAATGAATGAACAGATTGTCAATAAACATTTAATTTCAAAAAATCATAACCACGGCTGGCACGAGGTACAAGGTGCCAGGGTTTCCTCTAATGATTGATTATTCAATGAATCGAAGGGATATATTTCAATTACTGTGGATTTTCCACAAATTTAAAAATCCGAGCTCTTCAATTAACAAAATCTTTTGGACGCCTCTGAATGGTATTACACCCTTCACTTGTCCTCGCATGACGCGTGTGTACAGTCCATGACGGCCTTGGCTTCCTGTTTCGCTCGTGAAGAGTTGCAGCGATCGAGAAGGCCGTGGGCAATATGGCGCCGCCCTGTGGTGTGTTGACTTGCGGACGGATGGTCGCTGCGTTGCTGCTGTCTCTCGCTCTGGCGGTGGCGACTGAAGACGGTCCAGCCCCAGCCCCCGCCGCCGCCCCCGCAGCCGCCCCCGCCGCCGCCCCCGACTGGCGCTGCAGGCAGGTACACTAGCTGCGAAGCCTGCCTGATGAAGGGCATACGCGCTATATGCGTACACGTGTGTGTGTGTGTAGGTGTGCTTCACGTGCTTGCATTGGAAGGAAAAAAACACGTTTGTTAGGAACAAGTAGTTTCTAGTTGTTCCTTACTCTAGTTAAATACAGATCTCAATGTTGCTCAAAATCCGTACTGCATTATAGGTTAGTATATTGTGTATTATAACTTTTCCCCATTTACAATTACTGTTATTCTTACAGTACATAAATTGATACTCTTATTTTACATTTACGTAATTGTTCATAAGCTGACTAATGTTATCCCCATGGCAATATACTGATATTCTAACTTTTCTCAACAGTTTTGATCATTTTGATCAGTGTCACAACGAGGATTCTTCTAGGGCTAAAGGTGTATGAAGTGCTCAGTTGATCTGATACCCTTTTGTGAAGAATATTTCATTGATGTTGCCTTTGAAACTTGTATTTATTTATAAATCAATTGAATTATTGAATGATTTTCCTTACTACTGTAAATTAGTAAAAACTAAATTCGTGAATGTTATCGACTTCTTGGTAATGGGTGGCTGAAACGCCATAAGCCACCCCCCTCATTGGGTCTGATTTTGATGAATGCTTATTTAATTCCCCCTTCCTTTTACTTCTGTCCTTTTTATGGAAGTTACTACACAACTACTTTGGATGCTTCTTCCTCTGTTCTCATTTATTTCTCTTTCATTTTCCACTATTTCCATGATTGTTTTCCTCCCCTCCCCTTACCAGTTCATCCTTCTCACCTCTCACGTTTTATTTTCTACATCGTTTTCTTTACACTTCGTATCTTCTACTTCTCCACAATTTTCTAACCCTGTTTCTAACATCTCTATTCTACATCATCCATTCCTTCTAATATCCATTTCATCCTATATCCATCATCTCACCCCTACCTGATTCTGCAAAACCTTTTTTTCTTTCTCGTACATGTACATATATACCGAGTAATATACGTAGTATAAAGAAGTTACGTAAAGCTGCGGAGAATCTATGTCGATGTTTTAACGGAAAAACACGTTTTGGGTTCCCTAATAACGGAAAAGTGTTGTTTTTAAAATCTCTATTTGTCTGTGAACAACAGTAGCGTCTAAAATGAATATTTCCCGATCCATCTGGATCGACTCGAAGCCCTGGAAATGTGAAACGAATTCTTTGAAATTTGGAGGTACTTCACATGAAACTCTTGTGACATTTCCAGACTTCTCTGAAAAATTGCTCAATTTTCTTAAATTTCGTTTAAGGATAGAGTGGAATAAAGATGGCGCAATTCCGATTTCTAATCTACTCTAAATTTTCGAAAATTTGAGAAGTTTCAAATTTCTTTGGATTTCCCGTGATTCATGATTCAACATGAGATTTTTTCTTCATTATTTTATTCGTCACTATTAGTTCTTTAATTAATATCATGCACTTTTTTTAATGTTATACGTTGCCGTGTAATTTTGAGTGATACATGGACACTTTTAGAGCAAGATTTTCTCAACACAAAAAACAGGTTTTTTTCTACGGAGAGGTTGCACTGAATATCGTGACATAAATGCCATTTCCATGTAACCTTTTTATCTTGTAAATAATATTTCTCAAGCTATCATTTTTAAATTAATTTATTCCAATTGGGCCTGTAAGTGATTCAAATGATTTCCTATGGAGTTTCGCGAAAACTCAAAAGTTTCTTGTGAAAATGAACTCAAGATTATGCACTTTCAGAGCGACTCAAACGACATTCTCTCAAAATCGGCCCGAAATTTTTAAATGAAAATTTGTATGTATGACTAGGTTTTACTTCTCTGTGATATTCTTAACGTTACATTTTCTTTCCTTAAAAAATTCTACTATCTACATTTCTACTCTATTAAGAATCCGAAAAAATGTGTAAATATGAAAAATGTGTTTAAAAAATGTCTCTATGAATATTAGCTTGTTAGTAAACTAAACCATTGTGTTAGCTGATTCATACTGAACATACTAAGTTCAAGGTTTTTGTGTGGTTACTTAATTTTCAGGAAATTGGTTATTATTATTGTGTTCCAGCAATGGGAGGTCGTGCGCCCAAAAGATTCAATCGAAGGAATATCATGTAAAATGTTTGTAAAATTTCTGTAAAATAATTGTTCTTCATATCAAATAGTCTACTGTAGTAAAAATGTGTATTTTTCCCCTGCGGGGTGTTGGTCGTGGGGGCCCCGCTGGAGCGCCGTGTGTTCGGCTGCGATCTGCCGCAGAGCCCCGACGAGTCGGTGCAGACGCTGGTGCGGCAGTTGGCAATCCTGGAAGGCGCGAAGGCGGTGGGCGGACGAGCGCAAGCCGTCTCCTCCGACGTGGACTCCGCCAACGTCGCCCCAGCGACCCCCGCCGCTCCCGCCATCGCCCCCGCCATCGCCCCCGCCATCGCCGTCTCCCCGGCCGCCGCCGCCCCCGCCATCGCCGTCTCCCCAGTCGCCCCCGGCGCTCTCACCGCCGCCGTCGTCGCTCCCGCCGCCCCAAACGCGCCAATCGCCCCCGCCATCCCCGCCTCCCCGGCCGCCCCCGTCGCCCCTGCCGCCTCAAACGCCCCCTTCGCCCCTGCTGCTCCGGCCGCCCCCATCAGCCCCGTCGCCCTCGCCGTGCCCGCCTTCCCGGCCGCCCCCGCCGCTCCCGCCATCATCGCCAGCCCTGCCGCCCCAAACGCCCCCGCCACCCCCGTCCCCATTGCACCCGCAGCCCCCGCCGTCCCAAACGCCCCCTCCGCCCCGCTCGTGGCGCCCGCCCCACTGGAGGCCTTCGCTGGCGGAAGTGCGCACCTGGGGCTAGCGGCGGGGGCAGGAGATCCACCAGCCGTGAGCACACCTCTCTCTTCCATCCTAGTTTCTTGCTACATCAGCAATCTCTCATTTCAGGGGGGATAGAACGGACTTATACAATGGTGTGCTTCAGCAATCTCCTCCACTTAAATTACTTTCTATTTTGATAAAATATGTGAAAAGCAGGAGAATTAAAAGGAATGTTCGGTTTATATAATATTTTACGAGACGATTTTAATGCTGAACTGATCTTTATTTCTCTTGAGAGTAAGTTATCTTTCTTTCACATCCATACTGCGACCGCTCACACTCAAAATACCCATCGTGATGACCTTTGTAGTCCGTGAGGAGGGGGAGTGCAAAGGAGCTGGAAGAGTGGTAATCGGAAGATGAGGCTGATTGAAAGCGAGGTGCACAAGGGTTTGTGTATATGCCCTCTAATGATAGCGACGAGCGTTGTAGACAAAATACGATAACCAGAAATGTTCGCTTCCGTGTAATGGAAACTATTTTGCATCTAAAAACAAGCTTCAGATTTCATATAATATTCCTTTTGGCAAAATACCCCCCCCCCCTCCTCTCGCAACTAGCTAAGCGAGGGCTCAAGAAAACGTGCGCGAATAACAGTAAATACTTTTTACTCGACAGCGCGAAGCAAGAAGTAGGGTTATGTTTTTCACGATGATGTAATATCTGTCTAAACCGGAACATGGAAACCTGCCTTAACCGGAACATTTCTTCGGCCCGTGAAATTAAATGGCATTTTACACAGCATAAAAAGGAACCTCTCCAACGCGGAAACGGAACGGTTTTCCATGTCCTGCTGGGAAAAAAACTTTTTAGAACGGAATTCGTGTGAATTTAATGCAATCGGTAGAGAGACGCGAGGTGTTCTTAATGCAATGAAATTCTCTATCCCTGTGACACGCGATTAAGCCGTCATTTGCGCGATTCGTGGTAGCCGGGCATTGAAGGTCAGAGGCTTCAGCTGCCTGCGAAGAATTCAACATTGGGATCGCTTGTCTCTCAAGGCGTATGCCGTAGGAGAATCCCTCTATCCCGACTCTCTAAGCGTGCGAAGGTATACAGACATGGCTTCTATCTGGCATCTCCCTGCTCCGCGTTGAAAAGCATAACTCCTCGACTAGATGCGCATTGCTGAATGCCATGCGAGGGTATCAGAAAGACATAGATCGGGGTTGTCATGCATTGTGCGTTGAAAAAGTCAGCAAGCAATCCGAATACAGCCACTAGGCAGTAAGGTGTGTATTTTTCAACTCAGAAGCTGTCAATGAAGGGTGTTTAATATTACTTTATTGGTGATTTCTTCCATAAATACGTTATATGTTAATGTATTTTGATAATTATAATAAACTCAATTAATTTACTACTTTCAGGGCAGAAATATCAATATTACAAGCGTCATCAAATGGACAACCTTGCATAAAACGGAAACCTTCCTAAACTGGAATTTGTGTCCCGATCTATTCCGGCTTAGACATATTTTACTGTATCTGGGTTTCTTTGTTATCGTGTAATTTAATTAATATTTTTATGCGAAGAATGCTTACTTTTTTCTTGACAGCGTGAATGTCGTAGGCTACGTAAATATTCAATATGGCGGACACGACACCGTTTTCGTCATTTTTTGTCTAAAAGTTTTCACAAATTTCGTTATGTGAGGTAAGACATGATATGCTGCTGGTAAATCTATGTAGAGGGTCATTTCAGAAGTTATAGCAACTATTTTAAATATTCCGAATAACCGCATATGCTGTTATTGCACTGTATACATTTGAAAACATAAGTGTACACAATTCGGGATGCGATCATCAGAAGACGACTCAGATGCATTGATGCATGCATGCCATGCATTGATGTCTAATAGACAACACATGCACACGTCAGTATCCTAGAGACTATTCTGAGATGGATGTCACTAAAGTTGAACAGCGAACATTGGTAAAATATGCCGAGCTAAGAGAAGCCTTGAGTGATAGAGAGTTGCCGAACTATTTGCACGTTGGGTGATGGCCTTCAAAGGTGGACGCGTAGCAACTGTTGACCTGCCGCGCAGTGGACGTCCAGTGTCTGCTCACAGAGGTGCGCGTGACTGTTATCGAACCTTGTTTCGTTGATGAAAGGCTTTCGACTGGGGCGGAATTAATTAGTCGCAAATACTGATATATCTGCATCGACAATGTTCCTCATTTTACGGAATGACTTGAAGATAGGGAAGGATTGTGCAAAGTGGGTGCCATGCTTTAACTGAAGTGCAAAAATGGACTCGATACGAGATATGCCGTATCAATATGGAGCGATTCCAACGTGAAGGAGATGAGATGTTGAATCGCATTCTTGCAATTGTTGAAACGTGGGCCCAAGCCTTTGAACCAGAACTAAAGAGGCAATGAAATGAATGGCGACGTCGTGGTTCACCACGAAAACACAAGTTTCAACAGAATCCAAGACCTACGAAGGTCATGCTTACTTTGGCTTATGACAGCCAAAGTATTCTCGTGTGTGCCATCCTGTTGGTGAGGGCCAAACTGTCACTGCCACGTACTGTAGGTCATTCCTGCTGCACACTCTGCGTCGTACACTGCGGAGGAAACGTCCAGGGCTTCTCAACAATGCAATACCATCCATGATAATGCAACAAGCCACATTGCAGCCTGTGTCCAGAATCTTGTACGGCGGTGAGTGTGGAAGATCTTGGAACGTCCACGTACTGAACACCCACGTAGTAATGAAGACGCCGCTGCGTGGGAAGCGGTTTGCAAACCGGGAGGTCATCCGAACAGCATATGGACGAGAGGTGGCGCGCATAGACGCATAAGACAGCTCACGGAACTCAGCGCCTTGCTCATCGTTGGCAAAGACGTGTGGACGCCTTGGGGAAGGTAGTTAGCTCGTAAGAATACGAGTATTGCGCGTAATTTTTCATTTTGTGCGTATGTAGTACGAATAAAACAATGATCTTTATTTGCGCATTTTTCAATATCCCTTACTCCTAGCGCCTTGTACCCGGATCCTAATTTAGTACCAGCACGGCGAGGAATATTCCAGTGACTTTCAACCATATATCCAGATTTTTGTTTCCCGCAGCTTTATTGACCGACAAAAAACACTTGCCATGACGTCTGACACTACTATTTATATACTTACTAAAAAATAAAATGGCAGAGAGTGGGCTCCATTTTGTTAATTTATTATTCAAATATCAATATTACATTTCTAACCCTAAAGAGGTGACGCGCGGTCGCGTTATTTCTTGTAAAACTTTTTCTTCTAGATTTTTTTCAGTACATGTTTCATACGAATTCTGGCTGAGTCATTTCAGACCTAAGAAGTTATGTTTCTTCCAATATTACCAATATTTTTTTTTAAATTTTGGTCTTAAAGGCATGGATGTCGTGGGAAGTGTTTTGAGCACTTTTCGCATTTCGTCGCTGTCTGTATCACGGCTAATGCTCTATGCAATTCGTCTGTGCCATGCGAGATAGTTCCAAGCTGTCATTCGCACCCCAATTCCATACACTTTGCTACACAGTGTGACTAAGAATAAAAGAGACAAACTTCTAGAGCAAGCATAAGGGTGAAAAATTATCACCTTTTGACAGTAAACATATAGTGAGAAATTGTATATAACGGAATACATGTATACATTTTGTATTTGCCTCTAATTTTAGGCATCCCCATAACCACAAATGTTTGGCTGGTGTATGAAATTTCCTTGTCTATGTCAGGACATGACGTGCCGTACATGACCGTACATGTGCATATGGGGTTGCCTAAAATCAGGGGCAAATGCCACATGTATACTTGTATATAGCTTCGTTGATTCCAATTTCTAACTATATGTTCACTGTCAAAAGTCGATTATTTTTCATCCTTCTACGTGCTCAAGGGCCAGGGCTACCCACGATCCTTCCTTTCCCATCCGGTCTGACGAACCTTTAAAGGCCGGCGATGGTCTGATATTGACAGCTTCATACGTCCCATCCCCTGTTGATTTTTACACGTGTCCACAGAATCAATTTGTGCTTCGTAATGGATAAACGCCAGTAAACATAGGCGTGATCCATCTAAAACAGGAGGCCAAGAACATTATTCCACCCATTTTCTCATTAAACTTTTTACTTTCTCGCACTTACTTCGTAAGAAAAATAATGTAATCGTGCGCAGGAAAACGACGAATTTTCGACAAAAAAAACTCTTATAATCGGGCCCTGGTAAGGAAAATCTACATAAAATCCTATTCCTATATGTAGTAACTTCTTACACGTGGTATAGCCAGAATCTTTTTGTGGGTCCCTGACCGAAAAATCGATTGACAGCAAAACGTGACCGTCTGCCGTCAACACTAGCGCCTAAACCGTTCAGCCAATTTTCTCCAAACTGATATTCTTGGATTGATCTGAACGAAAGTTTCAAGCGAATATTTTGATTTTTGAGGGTACTTCACTTGAAGCCTCAACATTATTTTCAAATTTTTTTTCAGAAATGTCTCCAAATTTTTTGATTGAACTTTGTCCTCGAATACCGTAAAGGACGCTTAAAAGAACGGCGCAGTTCTCATGTTCATTGAAACTCCCGATTTTCCGCAAAAATTCATTTTTTTTCTTTTGCGTGTTCCTACAACTATAATATTAAACATGGAGATTTTTCCTCCAGGATATCTGTTTTCTAAAGACAGATCTTCAAATAAAGTAGTGTTCAATTTTTCGAAAATTTCCGTAGTTTTCCGTAATTTCGGTCCAAATATACGCAATTTAAAAAAAACTTTAAAATTTTGTTCTCAAAAACCGCGTATTTTTAAAAAAATTCCTTTCTCGTATGTACCAAGCGACGGTAAAAAGTATGGTGCTAATCCAGTTTTCGTCAAACTGTACTTTTTTCTAAAATTGCCAAAATTTAAACTTTTTAAAACTACAAAATTGAAGATAGAGATTATTGCCTCGCGTAAAGTCTGTTGTAAAAAATAAGCTCTTTGAAAATGGTAATGTGCAATTTTTTTAAATAACGAGTAGTTATCGTATGATATATGCATGAAATTTATGCAATTTCTAAAAAAAATATTTTCTTAAAAACCGCTCCAATTTTTTTCTTTACATTTTTTGGCGGATAGAAGAAGGGACGCTTAAAAGAATAGCGCGGGACGCATTTTCATTGAATTCTCTGATTTTTCGAAAATTGCAAATTTATAAATAATTCTAGACAGCTGTTCGCGTCTTTCTCGGGCGTGCCGCTAAATGTCGCATGATCGCCACCGCTCCAAGCAGTGCTGCAGATCAAGAGACATCTAGCGACCCGACCGAGAAAGACGCGGAAAGTTGTGCCATATTCCATCGTGAAGACAAGGCCCTCGCGCGCTATATCAAAAAAATCGAAGTAATTACTGTAAAGAAACCGCGACGTTCATAATATGTTCGTTGCTTATCTTAATTTAAAAACATTCTCTGCCTGCATGCCCTTTCAAAAAGTGTAGTGTGAAATGTATGTAAAAATCGATTAATTTCCGTCACTTCTCTTAAGTAGCCCATTTAACTGTTGTACTTTTCATTCGTAGAAAATTGATGGACTTGGAACGTTTGTATCGAGTTTCACTTCAAACTCGAACAGACCACCTGTTGGCGGTCGACTAGCGCAACCGCAGATGTCGCAGGTGAGTTGAATGTACGAGTAGAGCTCTGCAATGCACATTACCGCTGTGAGTCCGAACACCTAATAGTCAAATACCATTAACTTGTATTTTAGAAGTCTAACCGTGACGTAAATCGTATTTAAAAATGTGGACCGAGGACACTGAAAATATATCATATGAATAAACTCTTCATTCTTTAAGAACAAACCGGTAAACGAACCGAATAATTTTGTATGATTTATAAGACACCACGGAGGCAAAAACCAGAAAAATTTATGTCGATGGATAGGGAATACCCCTTATCTCGAGGATGTACAAAATAAATTTTCGGTGAAATTTACGGCAGTTCGTTTCATTTCATTCCTTTCATTGTAAAATTGTATTTGGTAACATGTAAATATTTTAATGTTGTTTGATGTTTGTTTTGGGTATTTTTAGTAATTCCTTAGAAAACGCTACCATCGGAAGTATTCTATGTAATCCTAAGTAGCTAAATAAATATTCTATTCTATTTCCCGTGCCCTTCCATTCGCCTGCGATGGGGTTCGAACGGCTACGTTTCTTGGACGCCATTGGTGGATGTGCGACGCGCAGGGAGGGCGCGCGGGCGGCGAGTGGGCGGCGCAGCAGGCGGAGTCCGCAGGCACCCTGCAGGCTCTGCAGGCGCAGCAGCCCTCGACCTCGGCCCCGCCCCCGACACCGGATTCGACCCCGCAGGTACAGCACCAGCGACACCAGAGGGGGGCCGAACTCCCCTTTGAAAATGTATGGGGTTAGAGGGATGTTTACGGCGGAGGTGGCTTAGGACAACGACTGTCGCCTCTGATCGGAAGGGCCTGGGATTAGAAACTCGATAGCGGTGAATTTTCGGCACTAGATATATTTCTATTCTATTGTAGATTCTAAATTTTGTGTTACTACTTGGAGAAATAAGTTTCTCAATGTTAACATTTAGGCGGCTTCATGTTGTACTTCAGAGTTCAATCGCCAAAGTTGGTAACTTTTAATAATACAGACAAGCTCCATTATCTGTTCTACACATCTTTGTAGTTCCAACGTGTTTTGCATGTTTCCTTGGTAATGTATCATCATTTTGTTTTCGAGCTGGACATTTTCAATTAAATTCGTTGCATTTTAAATAAAATTGGTAACGTAGCGTTTGTAAATTAACCTAGTTATCCGCCAGAAGAACGACATCGTTAAGGTAAATTATAATATTTGCTTTTTGTTTTCCCCAATATTTTTACGTGATTTTTAATAGTATCGTCGCATTAAAAAGAAACAGACTTATAAATATTCCTTTTCAGATCTTGAATGAAAGAAATGAGGAAATCGGAATATCTAATTTACGAAAATACTCTGTTTATCTACCAATTCTATTCTGACAAAAGCTTTTTTATGTATCAACGGAACAAAAAAAGTAACTGTATTATATACAATAGTTCTTCTGGAAACTTGGCTGGCTGCGGATATTGCATCAGTTCATGATTTTTCATTCCTAAAATAGCTAGGTCGAATTCGAACGCTGTCAGGAGGGGAATTCTAGCGGACGGCTGCTCTAATCCGTAATTTTCCGTGGTTTCTCTGATCCATATACCGACGTAGGTGGCTCAGGGCTTCGACTGTAATCAGTGACTCTGACTGCGAGGCCCTAGGGTTCGAGTCCCGACGGTAGCAGATTTTTCGATACTATCTTTTCAACTTGGATGACCCAGCGGCTGACACTTTACTAAAAACGCCAACAAGAAGAGTGCTATGAACCGTAAAAGAGAACTTTAAGTAATAGTCGAAATCAGTATCTTCTAGCTACGCTTTTCTGTTCAGTCTTTGATTTGCCATCTGTCGTGTTTACGATGTGTGTGTGTGTGTGTGTGTATATATATATATATATATATATATATATATATATATATATATATATATGGGGTATTTTAATTCTAATAATTAATGTGAGTAGAAATATAAACTATAAATACTAAAAAGTATTAAAAACACTAAAAAATGACTAATAAAATCCGCTCAAACCAACTTCGCAAATTCACGCCCTAACCTCAATATCGCACTACTCTCAATTCCGCTACAGACTAATGTCGCGCGCTCGATCAGCCGGAAAGCTTCGCCGCCATTTGCTGTACTTAATTGGTCGAGAGGATTCCTCTTCCAGGGCCAAGATGATTATTGACCATCCTTCCCGTTCCCGTCAAGTTGTGAACGCCTTTCTGAGATGCCCGTCTTTCAACTTTTTATACGTTTCCGTTCGCGGGCTATTGAGGAGCGACCTTTATTTCATTTCTTTATTTATTTTACGTCAAAAACAGTGTGTGACGTGCTATGTGTGATGTGAATTCTGTGCACGTTTTCATAATTCTTTGATCCCTACCCTAAGCCATATACGATACTAATTGAATTTTGCAAATAGAAGAAATGAGTTTTTTTTGTAAGGATTAATTACAAAATATTCGCTCCAATGTCATTAAATATATTTTAAAGAGTAAATCAGCTATAGATTTCGGCTCTTATCCTTCATCATGTCCTGAAGGAATGATACTTCTGCGACATGGAGAACGATAATTTGAATAATTATATTTCCCACTGAATTTGAATGACATTGAAAATTATTTCCCTCTGAATTTGAAAAACTACTGAAAATTATTTCCCACTGAATTTGAATAACCACTGATTTATATTTCCTACTGAATTTGAATAACCACTGATTTATATTTCCTACTGAATTTGAATAACCACTGAAATACATTTCCCACTTAATGTGAATATCTATATTTCCCACTGAATTTGAATAACCACTGAATTATATTTCCCATTGAATTTGAATAACAATATTTCCCACTGAATTTGAATAACTATTATTTCCCACTGAATTTGAATAACCACTAAATTATATTTCCTACTGAATTTGAGTAACTATATTTCCCGCTGAATGTGAATTTGAATAACTACATTTCCTCTTCGTTGGCAGGTGGTCACTTCGGCGCCGGCGCTGTGGCAGGGGAACGCGTCGGCGATGCTGCAGAGCATCGTGCGGGAGCTGCACGCCATCCAGATGGAGCGCAACGCGGCGCTGGGCACCAGCCGGGAAGGTAACCGCTCCATTCACCTACTAGCACATGAACGTGGTAACATGACGGAAAGACATGGGGGAGCTACTGCGCATGGTATCCGATTTCATCCAATGTGCTTCAGGCACCAGTTTGTCACAATTAAGTGGGAATTTTAAAATGCTGACATATCAAAATTATCACCTAGTCTTTGAAATAGATACAGTAAAACTTGTCTGAGGCGGAACCTTTGTAAGACGGAAACCTGCCATCCCGGACAAAAAATCTCATAATGGGACGATTTTATACGTGGAAGTTACCTATACATGCTGGAAACCTGACCAGCGCAGAAACGGAAAGTTTTTAGAGGACGTAAAGAGAATATTACCTGGCTAAGACGGATTTTTTTAAATTTCCAGCATTAACTTTGAAATGCCATAGTGCGAAGAGCCATCTTCTAAGACAGAGTGAATGACAAGTTTTTCCACTTATACCTGCTGCCGGGGAATTTTTGACCATCTCTGTGGCTGTTTCGCTTGCGACTCTCATGCTTTGGTGTGATTTTCGCGACTTCCTCCCTGCTCCTCTAAATACTTATGTTGGTCGTCCGCACCCAATTCAATTCTCAAAAGCGTCAGTACGTTCCCTACAGCCGACAATAGACTTCCGAGAATTCTATCCTGTCATCCTAGCGTAACGTATTCTACAAACGCTAAATTTATTTGTAAATTGTGGTATAAATGCTTGTCTTCTATTTCCCCTGTTTTGCTGTTGATATTTTTATTTCCTGCAATATTTTCACTGATAGATTATGCTTTATTTTAATTATTTTGTTTTTAGTATAATTAAATCGAGAATAATGTACTTAAATTAATAGGTACTTAAGTTATGTTGGAGTTTTTGTTATATGACGGAAACCTACCAAGACGGAATTTATTTGAAAGAACCGTCAGGTTCCGTCTTGTACAGGTTTTACTGTATATGAAGAATTTCTTTTAAATATTGCCTTTTGTACACCATCATTTTATTTTGGGTTGGTCACTGTTGAAAATTCTCACTTTGTCACTTTCAAAATGTTTCTCAACACTACTCGCTCTCGCTACTCGCACCACGGCGGCCAAAATCTGGGCTGACTTTTAAAATGGTGTCCGTGCTGTGGTCACGTGGTTCATGACGCTAACTGGTGCTGCGCAGAACGAGCAAAAATCGGTGCGCCGGAGTCGCCCATGTATATCTTTCCACCATGTGTGGTATATGTTCGTCCCAGTCGCTAGTCACACATTCAACCTTTTATTTCACCTACAGATTAACAATAGCTGCTTGTAAAAGTGAACGGAGCATTAAATTATTATTTATAAGTACTACTTAAAAGAGAAGTATTGAATAGTTGCTCTAGAAGAACAATGTTTACTAATAAATTTAATCTCTCGCATGCGTTTTCATACGTTGGCAATACTTAATACAGTTTAAATTAAATTCGGCGCCCATACTTTTCTTTCTCGTTGAATATTAATCCACATTGTTTCCAATGAAAGCGAATTATTGTCAAATAATGTGTGATTGTGTCTGGTACAAACTTTTAAGTTAGGGAGGTTCTATCTCGTACCCCAAGAGAAACAGTGGTGTCAATAGCATAACTTCTGGGCCGAGAGCCAATACTTTCGGTTGTGATGAATTGCGAAGCAGTATTTTTTATCAATTACGCCCCCGAAAGCCTAGTGAGATTTGTTACATTTCATACCATCGGATTCCTAAAAACGTAACTACTCATTGAATAAAAGAGTAAAGTACATTCAGCCTATAACTTCTTCAATAACTTAACAAAGCATGCCCCCGAAATTTTTTCGTAAGAGCCTATACTAATTTAAACTTATTTAATTAAAAAATTAGGCTGGTAAGGACAATTTTTTACCATGTTGAAGAACTGAGATTTTGCTTTGATTTAAAGAATTTTTTGGGGGTACCTCACCGTGGTCGATCTAAGGAACGTACTACCTTAACGCTTTAGTGCCCAGCGTTACCATCTGGTAACGAAAATTCCAGCAGCGAAGCAGGGACCGAGACATCCTAAAAGAAACATATAAGCAATTTTTTTCATTCCTGAATGCTAGATGTGGATTTAGCCGATGTCTCTTGTTCCGGCTTGGGCGGTATGGCTGGTTCGGGAAAACCCCGCTAGCCGACGTAAGTCGGTTCCGATCTCACAATCGAGCGAGATAAGTTCGAGGCCAAAAATAGCGATAATAGCAAGTAATACATTTATGGGACTAATAAAAGTCGTTGACACGCCCGGAATCACTATTCAATAAATTAATCGTCCTATGTATACTTGGCTTTTTCTAACGGGGCGGCTGGGGGCAGCATCTCCATGACGGAATTCAGCACGACTTTTTGAGTCATTCTCAGTTCTGCCGCTAGAGTCGCTTGATTTGCAGCACTGCTTGATTCGGTCGCGATCATGCGACATCTTGCGGCAGGACTGAGAGTGACTAAAAAAACGTGCTGAATTCCGTCTTGGAGATGCTGCCCTCAGCTACCACGTTAGAAACAACCAAGTATACATCA
>BLKR01004018.1:0-17500 GCA_011170035.1 Teleogryllus occipitalis
GCATACTATACGCGTGCGCGAGAGGGTGTGCTGGATGTCTGTAGTCAGCTCAACTACATTTGTTACTTACTTAATTTTTCCTACCATTTTTAAGTATATTTTTTAAGTACCATTTATTTCATTCTATTGTAATATCCATTTATGTAATTGGGTCACTAATATTTAAGGATTAATTTGTCTTCGGTTAAGATGATTTTTCATGCGACTGATAAATTTATTCTTAAGATCTTAATTTTTTTGTTTTTAATTTGTAAAATTCATAAGCATTCATTTACTTTTTGAGCACAAACATTCCGAAGGAAACTCGCGTACGCGAACAGACCCTAAATTGCAGTAAGTTTCCAAATATAAATGTCAAAATGAATTTTTTCTTAAATCTTGTGGGGTTCAAGAAAGACATTTCTTTGTCGTTAGTGAGGAATGCGATTAAAAACGTCAGCTTTTTTTTTTTAAAGCAAGTTCTATGTAATAAGGATCTTATCAAATATATACACTTGCAGTTAGATACGGGATGGAGATGGGACAAGATAATCTGTTTTGAAGGAGAATTTTATTGTGATTAGCCAATTGGTTTCTATTTGCATTGATTTTCATAAACAAGAATTTATTTTGCCTATAGTATTTGCTGTCGATAGTTGTTATAATAAACCTCAACACAAACAAATACATTATTATTAACGGAAATTATTTCCGTACGTTTTTTTTTCAATACACACCGTATTTGATTTTCTCTTCTGGAATACACGACAGAACTCTCATGAAAAACAAAAGTTTAACGCTAAGGAAAGAAAAATCTATGGTGCAACATGCATGCCTTATGTTGCAGGTGTTGCTAATGTAAGAAAAATGCACAAGATTCTTGAAATATTGCTTTAAGCTATCACCCCAATACAACAATGATGAATGTGCACAATTACATGATATTAAATACTTTTAGAAAAGAACCAAACATCAGTGTATACTTATAGTGAAGGAAAATAGAATACTATCTACAAAATCTTCAACGTATTAGATCCATCTTAAATGGTATCGTTGAAATGGTATTTACGGGAAAACTAATAAAAAAAAATAGTATAATCGAGTTTGAATAACGCGAGAAAAATGACAAATAGAAATATACTCCCCGTGCTCTGAACTTCAACACTTCCTTCGTATTTCGTCTCGGCCACCTATTAAATATATGTAGAATTATCTAAATTTTTACCTGGTATCCGAAAATTATATATAGCTATTAATTTCGTTAATATATAAATCAATTTATTTCAAACTCAATCATAAACTCATTTGAGTCAAAATGGATGTAAATCGAAAGCTACTATCGATAGAAGAAAATGATGTCGAAGAAGAAAGGAGGCCTAGGATATCTACGAGTAAATCGGTAAAAAATTGCTGTGAGTAGCATAAATCTTTAAATAACTTGTATTTAATATAGTAGTGAGTGTCTGAAATGCTGATTGTCAAGGGAATACGCAAAACTCGTTCACTTCGTTGATGAACATATTTATATAATGTAAAATTCACTACAGGTGAATGAAACTTCTCATAGTAAACTTAACCGCACATGAAAAATGTAATTCTTTGTAGCACTGGAAGGGAAGAAGCCGATTGTTTTATACTAACGTTATGTTATTTTCTTTCTTTAGGGTTCGTGATTTTGGTGTCGCTGGTGCTTGTGGCGATAGGTGCCATTGTTTTCGTCTTCTTCTTCCACTGGGTGGACTTGGTTATTGATCATGTAAGTACTGGACAAAATTGTATAAGTATCATACTTCGAGTAATGCATGTGTGAACAAAAACTTGTGTGAGGTTATGTATTGAATGCGTAGGAGCTTGGTACTGTAATGAACGTGAAGCTTGAGGTGATGTGATAGAGACAATTCTAAATAAGTATAACCGGTTCCTGAAATTGACAATTATTTATCAAATGTTGGCTATATGAGTAATTATTAACATATACACAGATAACATATTAGTTAATAACTTATTTTATTTCATACTCAAAATGTACACTGTGTGATTACTTGTTTAATATTTGGATTATAAATAATTATAATTCGTGTATATTCTGAAAATAAAAAAATAAAGGAAGTTTGTCTCACGTCTACCTCCTTGTGAACAAAATATTAATAATAAAAGCTCTCAAAAACAATTGTTCAATATAACTAGCTGTGCTGTATTCAGTAATTTGAAATACTACTTTTTATTTAATATATTATACTAATTACTTAATCATTGGAGTGACTCGGACCATCAGCCTTGTTATTCTGTTTCTCCATGTACTTTGCCTGCATTAATTAGAGGGGAAAGTTTTTTAATACATTATTATTACCTAACAAATAGAACACAAATTAGACATTGTAATCTTAACTCGATACTTCTATACGTTCCAGGATTTGCGTTCAGGTAGTATATTCGTTCCAGACGCTAATCAAATACTCAAATACTTATTGAAAATGTTTACGTAAATTAACAATAGCTGCTTGTAAGTTTGAATGTAGCATTCAGATAATTATTTGTAAATATTTAAAAGAGAAATATTGGACTGTAGCTCTAGTAAAACCATGTTTAATGTTAAATTTAGTATGATTTTCCTTTCTTTCATTTTCATAAGTTAGCAATACTAAATATACTTTACGGTGACTTCGTCTCCCGAAATTTTCTTCCTGCATTCGCATTGGTGGCGTTAAAATGTAATTATCTTCATGTTGCTCGTGATTATGTGTGATGCAAAATTTTAATTTTAGCCGATTTTCGATAGAACCATAACAAACCAGTACTGACAAAAGCTTGATTTATAGATATGTATGTCGAGAGGAAGTATTTCAGGTTGTGATGAATTGCTCAGCAGTATTTATCAATTACTTCTCAGATTCCCAGGTGATGTATGTTACACTTGGTATATTGTGATTCATCATGTTCTATATATTGAATGAAAGAAAAAGGTACTTCGACCGTAAAATTGTGTGTCTTAAAAAACATGTCCGTGAAAGTTTTTCTCTAAGAGACTATACTCATTTAAACTTAATGTATTCAACAATGGCCGATATCGGCAAAAATTTTTTAGCAACTTGAAGGAGGGGGATTTTACTTGAAAGTGAAGAACTTAAAAGTTTATTCACCGTGGTCGGTCGAACATTCTGCGTTCAGAAGTGGGCGAATAAAAAATGTACCAGCTCTTCTATGATGAAACAAAGTAAAGTATCTAAGATTAAGTATTATTTGTGTGTAAATACGTCAAAGTAATTGTTGCGTTTGCGAATCTTCATATGGAGTGTGGAGTATCATTAGACAAGAACGTATATACACCCTTTTTAGAACACTAAAAGAACTGTCTGAATGCGTTGGGACTCAAAATCAATCATTGTTTTGCTTTTTACAACCCAGACATGTGATCATACTTTCTGATTTTGTGTCAATATTCATTATGAACTTTTCGAAGAAGATTAGGGTTTTATATTGTATTGCTGCACACATTACCGTACAATAAAAATAGAAGAGCAGTAGAAATAATAGTAAGAACAACGGAAATGAACAAGAGATATTTTACGAGAGTAGTTCTTTCACTTCGTGCGGAAGACGTGTGAGCGCATTTAAGTGGGTACTTCGAAGAGTACACAATGCGACAAGTGTGACTGTTCAGTTACAAAACAATTTTTTTGGCACATTTGTGCCGAATCGTATTCATTTCACATTTGGCGCTGGTGATACTGTTCTATTATATTTGTCTTATTTTATTTGGTTTATTTACTCAAAGAACAATAATAACCGTTTGTGACGTGTGAGGGAGAAGTACAATCTGTGCACGTTTTCTTGCGCTCCAAAATCTCTTCCAAAAATTTTAGCTATAAATAGCTGAATGATTAATAAAATTAAGGCGAAAGAATGCATTTCGCAGAGCGATGGAGTTTCTGCGACTCTCAATTTTTTTAGTACCGATCAAAATGATTATTCACTGGCAACGAAACACGTTCACGATTCACGTTGCCAATGGATAATCAGTCTCAACTGTTAGAGAACCGGTCAAAATGGTTATTCATTGTCCACGAGTGTAAAGCTACCAATTTAGGGATGGTTCGATGACCACGGAATTAAAACTTCAGAAAGGGTCAAATGCCTAACTATGAAATTAAAAATATTTCGATTTTGAAGAGCTTTAGAAATTCGGCAGAATATTATAATCGATTGAGATTTGTTGCCTTCATATTACGATAATTTTTCACAAACAATAAAGAAAAAAAATTAAATCGTGGTTTATATTGCTAACTGGGACACTTTGCTAGGTTTCTCGCTTACAAAAAATTAGTAAGTCATCTTTAGATATGCATATCATAACTGCATTCCGATCGCCCTTAGGTAGAATCTTTCTATAATGGATCGTAAAGAAAAGTCCCTTTTTAGTCCCCTCTAGGACTAAGTTCTTATGTACATTACGTGACGCCCGCTTTACACTCTTTAGTTTCGTCATTTTGCATGTACAGAGAGTGAATAGAAAATAGTAGCGCTGTTTTACACTGTACGGTTTCTTTATCGGACCTCAATGAAGAAGTAACACGATTATTTCGTTTTGTGCAAGTTATTGTGACAAAAATATTTTACCCTTGCACATTAGAGAGTATAGGAGCTTGAATAGTTGAACATCGCACGCAAACATTGTCCCAAATTGCGTTGGGACTATGGAGAGAATAAAGTGGGAGTTAAAAGTATGAGGTTATGCTTTCTGTATTTTGGAATGCTCAAACTTTTTCGTTCCCACGGGAGTGGCAGCAATTGTGACCAGGCGACGACTACCATAACTGTCCCTTTACCTGCCCTTTCAGAACGGCATCTAAAACGGAAACGCTCGGTTTACAACAAAGCAATCCTAGAAAGAGGTCGACAAAAGCCTGGTAGTAAATCTGGATGGCTTATCTCTTTTCTACCCCGACGAAAACGAGCGAAAAATGCGGCATGTAGCGTGAGCTGGCTATACTCTAAAGAAATACATTAAACTTTCGTTCACACGAATTTCAAGGGACCGAAATGATGTGTATTCACGTTTCCTTTGCTGGGGCGTAAATTTTGTCACTGTTACGGCGAAATTCGTGTTAAGAATACGTGCTAATGAGGGTTTACATAAAGTTGTTTTTTGTTAGACTTAAGAGACACTCTCAACGAAACTCTCCCGTAATTATGACTTTTGAATAGAGAATTTCTCGTAGGGATGCATTGAGAAGATTTGAGACGAAAAATGTAGAATTTTTGCATATTATGATATAAGGAAGTAGGCGCCCTAGCAACCCGCAACACACGTGCAACACCCTCACATTCGTGCATAATTCAACTAGTGCTACAAAATGACTGAGACTTTCTCGCACTTGCTAATAACTTAAGTCTAGGCTAGCTTTTCGGTATTGCCCCTGCCCACTTCCCAGCTGCTAACTATCGATGCCATTTTTTTCCAGTTTCTAAATTTTTCGGTTCCCTTATAGTAGAGTTTATAAGTCTTTAAGAATATTACAAATGAGTAAAATGCAGTACTATATGTAAACTTTAATTGAAAAAATTGAAGTCGTTCTTGAGTAAATGTCATTTTTGGCAGCACGCAATTTTGAGCTCATTTTCCCAGAAAAGTATTGAGTTTTCGAGAAACTTTATTTGAAGCACTTATGTTGACAAACTGGGAGCAGTGGCACAATGCACCAACTGATGTTGCTGTAGTTCCTCTGACCGGAAGGTCAGAGCACTGCAGTGACATTTGGGTAATTTTTCAAAAATCAAAAGAATACATCAAATTGACGGATAAGTTATTTGATCAGTGTATTTAGCACTATTTATACAAACAGTTTTAAGATAAGTGTGGAGCCAATTTTTGAGAAAATGCGCAAATTTGAGATCAGTTTCAACGAAAACTTTTCAAATTTTAGGGAACTTCATTAATAATCATATGAAGCACTTGTACTCACAAATTCAAAGATGTGTAGAAAATATCCATTGGGTATATATTAACTGCATGAGTTTTATGAAAAAATCCATGTATTTATTTTTTGAAAAATCTAAGGTGTAAATCAAACTGACATTTATGGCATATTGTTCAGTATATGTAGCACTATACGTACAAAAAGAGTCAAGAAAAAAATGGTAGAATTTATTGCTTTTTGAGAAATTCTTGTTTTTATAATTGCCTTTATTGAATGAAATTATTTAAAAAACCATCATATTTTCAAAAACCAACAAAAACGTATAAGTTCTTCAAAATTAGATCTTTAAATGAGAACATTTTTTAATATTTTTTTTAAACTACTGGGTCATGTAGTGACCACTTTGATTGTTTTACATTGCGTTACGTAGGGGGATCACGGCACATACGGTCAACACAAGCTGACACAAATACCCATGCGCGAGGTGGGATTCGATCCCCCCGCGTTCCTTCGAGCCCAAGGCAACTATAGCCGGCCTTAGCGACCTCGGCTATCCAGGCGGGCCAAGAACACATTTTGTTAAGAAGAACAATCTCTATCTTCCAAATTCAGAGCCAGGGAAGTGGGAAGACAGCAAAAAACTTTGAACTGCTGCAGTTTTCGAAAATTCAGATATTTCAACGAATCTAAAACCTGCACCATTTGTTTAAAAATCATTTAACCTATCCGAGAACAAAGTTTAAATAAAAATTTGGAGCCACGTTTGAGCAAAGTTTGAAAATATCCTTGACTTCTCATGTAAAGTACCCTCATCAATTGAAACATTGGTTTCAAATTCAAGGGACTGCAACTTCAGTCATATGAATTTGTCAGAATATCCATTTTGATGAAAATTCTGCTTAGGATTTAGCCACTAACGTTGTTCACAGACGTACTGACATTTTGTCGTAAACCAATTTTTCGGTATCAACAGGTTTTATCAAACTGTTTGTTACCAATGCCCGAAAATATGTTTTTCTGTTGATAAATAGCCGTTTTACGCTGTAACAATTACATAAATTTCTCTATACTACGTATTTATCCCTTGATTATCCCTTGAAATCTGATTTTTATATCTCTTGTCCAACATGAATGTTTCTGTAACTATGTGGCTCTGAGAGATGCCGTATCCTAGGTAAAGGTGCCAACATTTCGACCGCCGTTATGTGACCTTCCTCAGGGCGAAATGCATTGGTGACCAAAATGTTGGCACCTGTGCCTAGGTTGCGGCATCTCCCGGTCAGCAAAGTAGTTACGGACTCCCGCCGTAGAAGCCTATGTTCTTACGAATAGTTTTCTTGCCAAACTACCTTAGCCTTCTATTTAAATAAAAATATTTTTTATCTGTGGTTTTCGAATAAAAACCTTTTTATAATATTCTAGACACCATTTCAATACTTGTTTTTACATTTTCTGGTTGTTGGGGATAACGTTCTGGTCGGCTGAATAGATTTCGATGCAGTTTTTGCTGAAAGATTGTGGTTTTTGTCGGGCTTAACGTAAGCTGCATTTTTTTTTCAAATGATTATTTTCTTTGATATAAAACATTTTCCTTACAAATCTAAAGTTTTATTTTAATCTTAATGAAAGTTTGTGCACGTGGCTTTCAAAACAAGGGAAAAAGGTGCGGTCTGAGTTTTCGAAAAACATTACTCGTCCAATTCCTTAGTGCAAACTTTAAAGTGCATTCTTCGCATTTTCACTGATATCTTGAAAATGGTAACTAATGCACCACAACGAATCAAAGGTTTCTGAAAGTCCTTAAAATGTTTTACCAAACGCATTTTGATTCATTCCGATGGCGCTATTAGGCTCAGATTAATTGAAATTAAACATTGTGTTTGTATGTTTTCCGGGCACATGCAACACTGTCTATTACCACAATTTGGTCACAGCAACGTTGGTGGCAGAGTCGAAGATCCTCGGGTGACAAGTGTCGGGGCGGGCCAGGTGAGGTAGGATGAAGAGAGGTGGGATAGGGTTGAAGTTGGGGATGGCGGGATAGGGTTGAGGCAGGATGAAGGGAGCCGTGAATCTGGGCGTGAGGGGGGGGGTACGGTACGGGGCAGGTCACGGTGGGAGGGCAGCGATAAACCATACATTCCTCATTCTGTCTAAAAGATAATTATGATTACTACATGCTCGAGCGATGCAGGGTATACCCAGTCCGTGTCAGAAACGTTCGTTAGATTCCAGAACGAAACTGTTCTCACTTTTCCAAAAGCACAAAATGTTACATACGAATCTGACCCTGTCGACTGTTTCCAGACGATTAATTTTGTTGCGAATATTCGACGGGTAATCTAAATTTTTATATTTATGTTTTTAGTGGGGATGTGGAAATTCGAAGGTGTTATTACCGCAGTTTCTGTGGCTGTAGAAAACATTTTCAGTTGCTTTCTTAAATTTATTTGGGGGGGGGGGGGTAAACGAATCACTGAAGGGTAACATTGCGATAGTGTTAGCCTCCATCTCTCTCTGTCGATCACCCGGCGATGCGTCGCTGCCCTAGAAGAACTCTGGGTCTGAGTGGTAACTTGCATCTCCCTCCTTCGCCCGTTCGATGCCCTCAACTTTGATAGGAACTCCATTCCCCCGCCCCCATCCCACACTTATTTCTTCCGATCTTTCACTCAGAAACTCTCTAAATAGCTGTCTGTCACTTTTCCCCATCGTTTATTAATAACAAATGCAGCCTCGTTTAAAACGAAGATATCAGATTATTGCGTTCAACATTATGTATATGTGATAGTTATTATTTCTGGCTTTCTTTTAGATAACTTATAACGAACATTTTGTACCAAAGTTCGCATCTTTAGGAGTGGTTATTTGAGTATGTTTGCTCTCCGTGCACGTTCATTGATTCACTATAGATGTGCAGAAAACTGAACATATCATACACACTTTCCCAAGCCAGCCTACCGCTTCCACTATTCTTACCTACAAACTCGTACCTGAAGTTCATTGCAGAGTACGCACGAAGTGAAATTAATTTATTGCCAACGCGACGCAACGAAGGTGGCTAGAACAACCATATTATTTGAGGAGAGTAATGGAAACATTGCGTGTTGCAACCTTTCCTTCTAGTATTTCACCTACAAAATGTATTCTTGTGCTCCACGAAAAAACGTTCCTCTGAGCTGTTCTACCGACTCCCTTCTCTTCCGATCAGCGGGACTAGAGCGTCGTCAAAGAACGTCACCGTTACTTATCAGAACTCGCGGTGACGGGATATTTTCCACCCATGGCTGCACTCTACCTGAACACTAGAGCCGAAGGAAAGGTCAAGACGTTGCTTTGTGGTGTACAGATCGCGGCCAACGGTAGCGAGGCCACGCAGTAGTAGCGGTCATTCAAGACTCGTCTTGTTTGGCTCTAATGGGGTTCGTTGTTTTCACCTGCTAGGGCCAAGCCTTCAGATCCTTTACATTGCCGACCTATCCTTCGGATGCAAAATCCCCAGTATTTTTCCGTTGCGTTTTCACGGATAGGTGCCAGAGCGCAAGACAATGTAGAAACAAATTCTTTACCATGAAAAAGTTTTCAATTTCCGAATGATTTAATGCTTGTTAAGAAATGTTTGTGTATCGAATTTCAAATTCACCGCATCAAAAGCACAAGTATCGGCATTGGCACGAGCTCGAACTTCCCTTTTAGCATTATTGGCTCTGCACAATCTCCACTGACACTTGCACTCGCACAATCTCTATGGGAACTTATGTCCGTGTAATCGCCATCGTATTTTCTTCTTTTCTCAAACTCTATGCAATGTTCTTCACAACGTACTGCAAAAAATGCATTAGTTTGAAAGAATTCTTAGGCGGTTTTCTTATAATAAGAAGTGTTGCTGAACAAATCATGCCATGAATATCTTCAAAGATGGATCCAAATATTTAATAAATTTACCATATGTAAATGGATGCCTCTGAAACCAAACATTTCTTACAATGTCGTTGAAAAAGTGTTGTATAATTATGAGGAAAATGTATAATGCTTGAAATTGATAACATAAAATATTTTGATCAAGTTTGTAACTTAAAGAATTTCTTGTCAATAATAATTCTGATTTCATGAAGTTAATTTCAAGTAAGAAATGGGTAATATTTTAATTATTGTCAGTCAATTGAATTTATGTAAATCAGCCTTTAATGCTAACGTTGAAAGAGAATTTTCTCTCATTTCATCACAATGACAGAAATATGTTGATTGTTAAATCAACCGGACACGTCAATTGCTAAGATTATTCGTCCCGTAAGTGTAGTGTATGTTTTTAGCGCAGATGGTGTTATGTTCTTCCCTCGCTGGATTGTGAGATCGGCGCCGTGACAGAAATAGACGCCGTGACAGAAAATTATCCATATCATGGTAAAATAGTTTCTTTGCTAGTTTTTGAATGCATCAGTACTTTACATATCAGAATTCTTCAATAAATATACCATGTAAGGTGTACACCCAATGTGTCATATTACAATATTATTTCAAATATCCCTTGCTCTCCTTTTCATCGATGAGGATCTTGTCTAGGGTGAATGCTTCCCTGCTATTTGAGACAATAGCATGCAACGGGTGTGGGCTGAAGTGGAAAAGAAAATACTCACCTCCCTTCTTTTCCATCTCCATTGTCATTCTGAAGTCTTCATTTCAAGCAGATCCATTGAATATTACTTTGGAGGTTTCAATCCATGGCGTCTTCACTAGAATGTCCAATTGATTGCGCTATTTCTAAATTTTTATTTGAGAACATTGCTTGTTCAGCGGGTTCAACGGTTGTTGTAATTGAACCAGCTCTGATTGATTCTTGACTGGCATTTCCGGTGGTACTTTTTCGCTTTTCCGGTGTAGTACTGGTTTTCCAAGCCGTAGTCATGAGTAGTCGTTTGAATGTCTCCTTGAATACATTAATTGTATTTTCTTAGAGATACTATAGCTTTGAGTCTTTTTTCAATGAGTCCTCTTTCAGCCTTTTTAGACTACTTATATCCACTTTGGAAAGATCTTTCATTGTGGGGACCTTCTGACACTCTTGCAATTTGGAAGAGAATATCTAGAGCGCTGCAGTTATAACGTAATATTCTTTTAGATACGTTGCTTCCAAATACATTGTTAGTATGATAGTGATAGCTCTGATGCCTCTAGCAGTTAATGACTTTTTGGAGTCCATTTGATGATGTCTAAAATACTAGAGTTCGGCGGCTTTATTTTTTTTGAACATATGTGGTATTATTCTTTCTGTAACGTCAGTTGAACTTTTGATATCACGTCGTCTATCTTGAGAACTTGCTCAGATTCTCCCATCTGCTATTCCTTCCGAAAACTCTTGAGCTTGAGACTAGAGTTGTGCGATGGTTATCTTCCATCTCCAAAGTCATGAGATTTTTTCACATCACCTTTCTTGTCTGTTATACCAGTCACGGTATGCAATTATTACTTAGTAGTCTTGTCAGAACTCCCATTTCTCCACTATTTATATTAAAAAGAATCCTTAAAACATTACAAAGTTTCTGGGGTTTTGAAGGTTTAAATATTAGAAGGTTTCTGCTTAATGGGGTTCTCCACAATAAAGTTGGTTGTGTGAGAGAATTGAACTCTCTAAGCAGGGGTATCGTTTGGTTCATCATACTCTTTGAACCATACTGTTATTGTTATTGTTATTATTACTATTACTACTTGCGTATCGGCCATTTCGGACCATGCTACGCGATTGATGTGTGTAACTATGGGGATCAGCTTTTTCAATTGTATCCCTCGGTAAGACAAAATTGTCACGCCTTGTATTGTGAATTTAGAGGTAATAGGATGATGATGGATGAAGGAACAGTTACAAATACGGCCATGCCTACAAACCTGCAGCCTCCTCGGCTCAGACGAGGGCTGCCGCCACGGGACCGGCTGATTATTATTATTATTATTATTATTATTATTATTATTATTATTATTATTATTAATTATTCTCTGAATTAACGTGTTAAAAGGTTTGGCTACGTTAAATATAAAATTTGTTCAATCTTCTTAGGAAACAGGTCCCTCACCGTTTCTACAATACCTGCGCAAAATCAAGGCTATTCCGATTAATGCGATGTTCTGCATTTCCTAGTCTTTTGAAGGACCTCGGGGTTTGCACAAATTCTTACATACATTTGGCTGGACAAAAATTCCAGTTTCGATATGTATCGCTATCTCATCTGTGATGTTACGTCCCAGATTCGGCTGATTTTGACTATTCAAACTTTTATATCAAAGACGTTTCTCTGCCTTTATGCTTTTGGACGCAAGCGTCGACATCATCTAGAAGTATACAACTCGTTTCCCTAAATTCCTGACAACGGTATCAGTTGTTTGCCACTAGTGTAAGAAGTCTGGGTCAATGATATTATTTCATAGATTCAAGAAGAAATTTTAGTACATCAGCATTTTTTTCTCTTTTGTGTTAGATCTGTCACTGCGGGAACATAGCACATGGCAGAGATTATATGAATATTTACTGCTCACATCTCATTAATAAAGTGGTGAAGTTTTCTTCAAGGGCACTGCATGTGAATTCAGTAATCCTGAACATCTGCAAATTCGCTATTCGCGAGTTTCGAGCATTCGCGATTAGAGGAATGCTGCGCTGAGGAATGCGCGATCAGAGGGGTTCGAGGTTATAACATTCGCGACTTCAACAATCGCGAGTGCGTCATTTGGTTCTACTACGTTTTTCTTGAGAGAGCACATTTCATTTTCATTGGCATCATTCGCTTAACTCAGCAAACACTGAAGGTAAATGAATCACGTTCTACAAAAATGTCAAGTTGGAATGTCAATTCAGATTAATAAAATAACACAATTGTAAAGTAATTCAATTCAGTTCCGCCAAATTAGAGGTAAGGGCTTTGGTAACATGAACAGAAAAGCCATTTATATACTTCACAACTATAATGATAATGACCTTATTGATGAGGAGCTTCGGGAAATAATCAGCGAGGAAAACCACCTCGAAGGTGGTGATGAAGTAACAGAAGCGAAACTGCATCCTGAAGGAACTTCAATGTCAAAACTGTTAATGGCGTTCTAAAGCTTCCACAAGATCTGGTGGAAAGGTCATTCGAATGCGATCCGAACTTGGAAATAACTTAGAAATTTAAGGAAAAAAATATAATCAACAACTCCCTTGTTTGAAGGTTGGGGCAATGAGGTTGATGAAACAAAAAAATAACAAAATTCTATATCCAATCACTCTCGACTTTGAAGTAACTTCCAAACATTATTTTTTTTTTTCTCTTTGAAAAGATAACTGTGAATTCTTACTTACTCAGTTCTACTGAATTGTTTATCCGATACTTTTTCTTTCTTTTTTAAACAGTTTTTCGATATACAGGAAACTAACCCAACTTTCTTCATTAAAACATACTGAACTTTCGCATATTTAACATTCACGATGTTTTTGGGAACCTAACTGTCGCTAATTTTGGGAGATAACTGCAGTCTATTTTAAATGTGTGATATAACTGTGTATCCTTATTGTGAAAACCTTTTAAACACGTGTACTATAATGTTGCTTCCAATTCCAACAAAATTCTCTTTCGTATTTTAATTTTTAGTTTTTAAGACCCTAAAAGGTTTCATTTAAGAGTTATTTAACTACATAGAGTAAAAAAAATGTGACAGTGTTGCGGGTTGCATTTGACATGAATATTTATATTATGCATTCTAAGATTCATTAGATATTGCATTTGACATGAATATTAAGTGTAATTCGTCACGTGTCCGTGAAATCCTCTTTCTTTAGAGACCTGGTGTATAAATATTGGTTGCGTGTGAGAGCCGCAGAAGGTATGTATACTACTGAAATAATATAGAAGACGATAATTTGATTTCTGGCCTTTGCGAATACATATTTCTAATGACACATCATTTGTAGATATTAGTATGGTGGAAGTGGATTGTGGATTAAAATGAGAAATTGTGAGAGAACTAGAGCGAATCGTCTCGAACAGTCTCATTCCCTTTTTCTTCAGATCTCGGGAAGAATAGTGTTAAGTCACAATGTAATTCAGCTTTTGTATCTCTAAATAAATAAATAAATAGATAAATAGATAAATAGATAAATAGATAAATAGATAAATAGATAAATAGATAAATAGATAAATAGATAAATAGATAAATAGATAAATAGATAAATAGATAAATAGATAAATAGATAAATAAATAAATAAATAAATAAATAAATAAATAAATAAATAAATAAATAATGTAGCCTTATCAATAACACTAATTCCATTATGTTATAATGGAATAATAATACAATATGTTTAATGTTAATTCTAGACTGTTGGCATACGTTAAACAGAAGGCTACAGACCACACTCGATTCTTTTCCAAATCTGTCCTCAGTTGTATCATTGGGGGCCGGGTGTTGGGCTGATTCACTGGTTCCATTTAGCCCATAGCTCTTGAAGTATAAAGACCTCACTAGTAATAAGAGTACGCAAATGATGACCAGAACCGAAATGGAGCTTTAACGTTAGCGTTAACCATAAAATAAAACTTTTATAAAATATATTATTTTTCTACAGCTATTGAGTTAATAAAGAATCGATTGGGACTTCTAACAGCATTATAGGACTATGGATTTATCACTATTTCATAAGTGATGTACGTGTATGTATATACATATATATTGTGTGTGTATAGGTGTGTGTAGCAGCAAATTCTGCTTATCTAATTGGGCAGCACGGAAAAGATTTAAAACAATTCTTTGCGTTACTGCCCTTATTGGACTCTGGTCATCATTAGTGTACTCGTTGTACTGCCGAAGTCTTTCTATTTCATGGGTAAAACACCACCTCTCTGAAACCGGTAAAAATCTGTATCACTGAGGTTGGGACAGGGAACAGATTTTGAAAAGTTCCTTCGCGATCTGTAGCCTCTTGTTTAAAGTGAGCCGATATCCGTATAGAATTGAATTATTGTATAGCATTCTTTGTATTATTATTATTCCATTATTTCGTGCTGGAATTAGTTTAATCGACAGTGCTACTCAAATTATTTCGTATGTGTGAAAATTGCATTAGATTGAGATCTAACATTGATTTTCTTATTTTTTTCGAGATCTCTAATTAATGACGAATTGGCTGTAATGTATTGCCGACCTTCCAAATCCCTTCTCTCTGTCCCTCTAGCTACGTATATAGAACATCAACCCTCTCTGTGTGTTCAATCGACCTGCGTCACTTTGTATAGACAAGTCGTGGAGCGACAGAGCGCGTCCCCTTTGCTTGGAGGCAGATTGCATCAGTTGCTTACCTGGAGCATCGCGGTTGTGAGGCCATCCTCTCGGCCAACATCACAGAATTCTCCTCTTAACCTTCACGCCCAGATTACTCTCTTCAATTCGAAAAGATTTTATACGAGTTGCACAAACGTAAAAACTGATGAAATGATGTAACGAATGTTGAAACAAAATTAAAATTGACTTGCTTACACATTGTATTTTCTGGTATGAAATAATACGAAGTTGTCTCTTTTAATGCTGTTTTTAAGAATTTGCAGAAAAAACTGAATTTTGTGAACAGTGCTAAACTGTTCTTAAGCATAGCAAATTATCTCTATAAAAATAATTAAAATATTATAAACATTCTTCTTAGGAACCATGATTGAATAGTGGCCTCCCTCATCTTTCTACCTTCTTTGGCGAACTTTTTCTTTGAGCTGATGTTGACGGAGCAACGCAGACGTGTTTTTTCTCTTTTTGGTACCGTAAATATCATTTAGCACTCTATTAACTGTACCGTTTCAAAGACTTGTAGCGCTGGAGTTTGACTGCTACAAGAACGTAAGGAGGGACTTGTTATATTTGAAGGTGAATGCACTTTAAAAACTATTCGCTTCGCTTTGATTTGCTTTCTGAAAATGTTTGTTTAGAATCGTCGTGAAATATGTGAAATCGATGAATAAAAGTCTCTAATTGTAATGTCGGGTGTGTGTTAAAATGAAGTTTTGCTAGTGTGTAGATTTACAATGTTTGTTAGAATGAATACAAAATGCGATTCACAAGTAAGTTATGGTTTGCACTTTTGCATATTGTGGCAGCTAATTTCATGTAGATGGTAATATCATATTACATTTTCTTCCTCTGTGACGCAAAAGTCACTTAATATTATTTACATCCAAAAGCTGCAACTGTAACTTTTGTAAATGTATCTTCATTAAAGTGATCAGGCGGAATGGCACGCCTTAGGACATGCCCACAAATGAGAACAATGTTTTTAAATTTTACATAAATGTTAAACATACTAGCTAGAAAAATCTAGTTAGGGAGTAAAATAGAAATGTGGAACTTTTGAGGCTGCCACTATTCTTCGAACTCTCACACGAGCCAACTATTTTTATGCTGACTTGATCTCGTGCGATGCACATTAATTTACAGTTTCAATAATTAATAAATACAATTAAATTCTTGACTGATTCTTTAATATTTAAATTTTCAATGTTGCATCATTCCTGATAGGATGTATGTAGAAGGTTATTGATCTTCATCTACTAGGTCACCGATCTGGGGGTATGTCCTAATGTCTGCTGCTTGAGTGTGCTGATAGTATGTACATTATCTCCATATCGGTACAAAGAAAATACTTTCCCATCCACTTGATCTTACAAATAACATATAACTTACGTAATTGTAAAAATAACACTAAAAACACATTAGTTACACCTTCACGATTGTTTAGTAATGTTACCTTTTTAAATTTTAGGGTTTTAAAGCAGATGTAAACTGCTATTACTAATATTGATTCTTAGGAAACTAAAAAAACAAAACGTTCACGCCCCCTTTTGTACTCTTAATTGTGTTGCTTGCGTAGAGCATTTGGGACGAGTGGATAACCAATGTGTGATTGTGGGCTTGCAGGAGCTGCCACTTAGCGAGACGTCGATGACCTTCCAGTGGTGGAGGAAGCCACCGGTGAATCCAGTCATGAGGGTCTACGTGTACAACGTCACCAACGCAGACGAATTCCTCAACAATGGCAGCAAGCCCATCGTGGAGGAACTGGGACCCTACGTCTACGTGTAAGTTTGCTCACTAATTTAAATATTTTATTAATATAGATATTAAAAATAGCGAAAGAAAATGTATCTGATTTGAGTTCGTAATGCCAAAAAAATAGATTTAAATTTCATATTTCTATAAAAATTATACTACTTTAATGATGAGGCAAGTATTTTAAATTGCATTAATTAACTTCTTATAGATAGTTGAGATGAAGCGGTCGATACTTTTTTCCATTGCCAGAAAATATTGAATTTTATAACCAAACATTTAAATAGTTAAGGGAACGATGATTTGTCATTAGGGTGAAATGACTGCAATGACGACAATGTTAAATGATTGTTCTTTACAATACACTTGCAAGCCCTAGGTTTGCGTTAAAAAATAGTGAGGTTGTCCTCTCCTCTGCAGTCTGAAGACAATACTGTCTCGTAAGAAATGAGCGTTTGAAATTGACTTTCCGTTTGAGTATTGCACAATCACGATATTGTATGTTCCTGTTTCTTGTACTATTTAATTATCACGTCAATCATTA